>CAKNYM010043823.1:0-19442 GCA_932195095.1 Andricus curvator | reverse complement strand
TTAATTGTTCAACATTCATCTTCTTGATTGCTATTTCCTTTCATTGGTTTCTTGTTGTCTTCGTTTGTTTTCCGTGCCTTTTTTTGTTGTTAAAGATTCGTTTGAGTTAAAGGCTCATCTCTCTTGTTGAAAATTTAACTATTTTATTGGAAATTAGTTTTTTTTTTTTAAATTAATTTTGTTAATTGAAAATTGAGTTTTTTCAGATGTAAATTCAACAGATTAAATAATTTAAAAAGCCACTTTTAACTGATTTGTCAGTCATCAAATCCGCATTATTTGAATTAGACCAAATAGAATTTGAATCAGTCACTTTAGACCGATTCAAGTTTAGAGTAAAACGTTTGTGAAAATCTTTTATTTCTGAACTTGGATTCGCTGACCTAATATATCGAGTCAATTTGGCCGAATCACATAAATGTTAAAAAAATGTTTATTTTTTTTTGGTAGGAAATTAATTTTCCTGCTTGAAAATTCTTGTTTTTCATTGAAAATTTGTTGTTTTTTAATTGAAAATTTAATTATTTAGTTGAAATTTCATGTATCTTTTTAGAAATTTATTTTTTTCCTACCCAGAATTATTCTTCTCGGTTTAAAATTCATTTTTGTTGTGGAAAATTAAACTAAGTTAAAAATGCATTCTTTTGTTGTTAACGAATCATAATTTTAGTTGAAAATTCATCTGTTTGGTGGGAAATTTAACTGTTTTGCTTAACACTTTTTTTAAATTAACTTTTTGTGATTAAAAATTAATCTTTTTTGGTTGAAAATTCATCATCATTTGAGTTGAAGGTTCATCTTTTTTGTTAAAAATTTAACTATTTTGTTGAAAAATAGTTTTTTTTGTCCTCAAAATTAAATTTGTTTATTGATAATTAGACTGTTTCATTTTTGTTTGAAAATTGACCTCATAAGATGAAAATTGAACAGATTGGATAATTTAAAAAGTCAATTTTGACTGATGTGCTAGTCGTCAAATTCTTGTTATTTGAATCAGTAAAAAGTGACTTTGAATCAGTCATTTTTGACTGATTCAAGTTTAGAGTGAAACGTTCGAAAAAATCTCTTATTCCTGAACTTGGATTCGCTGACGTAATATATCAAGTCTGTTTGGTCGAATCACATAAATGCGTAAGACACACCAGTCATGCGATTAGGACATACGAGGTAACCCAAATAGATAATAAAGAGGTTCAGCGGGTTCTATCAACTTCTATGCTCACCTGCTCTGTTCTATATTTCATTCGCAAAGCGCAGGTGCTACTTACAATTTCTTCACGAAAACGAAAATTTCAGAGATAAATTAAATGCTGGTATTGAGCTATTTATGATCAACCAAAAAACAAATAAATAAAGTATTTACAGACTTCACACTCTTTCTTGTATTCTCCTGTTTTTAAAAATTCCTCTTTTTTCCCTGTTTTTGAAAAACAGCCTTTTCTTCTCGTTTTTTTTTTTAATTTTTTTCGTTTAAATCTAAATTAAATTAATTGAGGAGAAACAGCTAAAAATACGCAGCGGAGGTGAATTAATCCGAATGATATTGGATTACCCTAGATAGTTGAATTTTCAACCAATGATATTAATTTTTAACTAAAATGAATACTGAGACTAAAAAAAACGAAAAAAAAACGAAAAAATAAAATTTAAACTGAAACTTCAAACGTTGAACTCGAATATAGTTAAATTTTCAAGTCAAAATTAATTTTTAATTTAAGAATTTTAAATTATATATTAAAATCAAATTCAAAATCCTATTTAACGTCCAATACTCAAGTTAATGTATAGAATTCCTGAAAATAAAAACAAGAATCCATCGACCAAATTTGGACAACCATCATAAAATGCTCCTTTTGTAATTTAAAAAAAAAAAAAAAATAAAATAAAAAAAAAAAAAAAAAAAAGAGAATTTCCTTTTTCCATGGACAAAAAATAAAAAAGAGGAAAGAAAAATGAGAAGGCAACCAACCAAATCCCCTTCCTTCTCTTTTTTTTATTTCTTTCGTCTTTTTTATTTTTATTATTATCAAATCACAACACAAAATCATTCATAATATTTACTTATAAATAATATTAATAATATAATTAAAAAAATATTATTATAATATTAATATTTATTTTTCATTTTTTCCCCTCTTTTTTATTTTTTGTCCAAGGAAAAGGGAAATTCTTTTTTTTTTAGAATTTTTTTTTTCCCCCTTCAAATTACAATAGGAGCATTTTATGGTGGTTGTCCAAATTTGATCGTTGGATTCTTGTTTTTATTTTCAGGAATTCTATACATTAAATTAATTTTTAACCAAAACACCACAATTTAAAAAAAAAATAGTTTAATTTTCAGCTAAGGAGATGAATTTTCAACTAAAATAATGAATCTTCAAACAAAAATGTTATTCTTTAACAAAAGTGTTGAATTTTCTTCAAAGTAGATTAATTTTTAACCAAAGGAGTTGAGTTCTCAACAAAAAATGTAATAATTAACATTTCAACCAAAGCAGACTAATTTTCTACAAAATAATTGAATCCTCAAGAAAAAAGACGAATTTTGAACACAACAGTTGACTTTTCCACTAAAAAGGATACCTTTCAACAAAAATTGTTTAATTTTCAATTATAAAAGATAAATTTCCAAAAATAGTTCAATTTTCAACTATAAAATATAAAATTTCCACTAAAAATGGCATAGTTAAATTTTCAATTTGGAAATTAATTTTCAACATAACAAAGCGAATTTTCAACAAAAATGTCAAATTTTCAACAGCAGAAAAATGAATTTTCAACAAGCTTGTTCAATTTTCAACTAGGTAGTTGAATTTAAAAAAAAAACATTAATTTTCAACAAACTTTTAATCAAAAAAGATAAATTTTCAACAACAAAAATTAATTGTCAACCAAATACTTGAATTTTCTACCAAAGTAGTTAAGTTTTTAACTCAAAAAGATGAATTTTCAACAAAGGCGTTGATTTGTAAACCGAAAAAATTTCCTTTTTTTTTACAAAATTCTTGTATTTTCTACAAAGCAAATTAATTTTTAACTATATAATTGAATCTTTACTGAAAAACATAAATTTTTAACCAAGAAGTTTAATTTTCTATCAGATGAGACGAATTTTTAACAAAATTGTTGGGCAGTCTCAATAAAAAAATTACATCCAAAAATACTCACATTTTCCAAAAAAAAAAACTAGAATATTTTCAACTAAAAAGGAGAAATTTTTAACTATATTTTTAATTAAAAAAATTTAATTTCTATCAACAAAAAAACGAAATATTCAAGAATTTATTTGAATATTTAACCAACGAGATGTATTTCCAACTAAAATAATGCATCTTGGACCAAAAAATGAATGTTTCTACCAAAAAAGATAATTTTCAACAAAATATCTGAATTTTCAACCAAATACTTGAATTTTGGACCGAATAATTGAGTTTGCGAAGAAATAGTTTATTTTTAACTAGGAAAGACAAATTTACAATCTGAACTGGTATAATTCAATTTTCACTTTAAAAAATTAAGTAAAAAAAAAACGTTTAATTAAAAAGATGAATTTTTAACCAAATTGTTGAATTTTCAACCAAATAGTTGAATTTTCGACCTAATAATTGAGTTTGCAACCAAATAATTTATTTTCAACTAGAAAAGACAACTTTACAATCAGAAATGGTATAGTTCAATTTTCAGTTTAAAAAGTTAATTTAAAACAAAATTTTTAATTCAAGAGATGCATTTTCAAGCAAAAAGATTAACATTCTATAGGAAAGATGAATTTTTATCAAAATACATGAATTTTCAACTTGATGGTTAAATTTTCTGCTAAAAAATATTTTCGACTAAAATTGGAATTGTTAAATTTTCAGTGAAAAAAAAGATAATTTTCAATTGAAAAAACGAATTTTTTAAAGAATATAGTTAAATTTTCAATTAAAGAAATAAATTTTCTATGTAAAGTAGTTTAATTTTCGACCAAAGAGATAAATTTTTAACTAAAACGGATACTAAACTAAAAAAGCGAAAAAAAATATAAACCAAAATTTGATCTAAAGCTTGAAACTTTGAACTAGAATATAGTTAAATTTTCAGTTGAAAAATAAATTGTTAACCAAAACACTACAAATTTTTAACAAAGTAGTTAAATTTTCAGCTAAGGAGATGAATTTTCAACTAAAATTGTAATAGTTAATATTTCAACCAAAGAAGACGAATTTTTTACAAAATAGTTGAATCCACAATCAAAAAGACGAATTTTGAACACAACAGTTGAATTTTCCACCAAAAAGGATACCTTTCAACAAAGTTGTTTAATTTTCAATTATAAAAGATAAATTTCCAAAAATAATTGATTTTTCAACTATAAAACATAAAATTTCCACTAAAAATGGAATAGTTAAATTTTCAATTTAAAAATTAATTTTCAACATAACAAAGCGAATTTTGGATTAAAAAAAAAAATAATTTTCAAAAAACTTTTGATCAAAAAAGATAAATTTTCAACAAAATAGATTTATTTTCAACAACAAAAATTAATTGTCAACCAAATACTTGAATTTTCTACTAAAGTAGTTACATTTTTAACTCAAAAAGACGAATTTTCAACAAAAGCGTTGAATTTTAAACAGAAAAAATTTACTTTTTTTTACCAAATTCTTGTATTTTCTAAAAAGTACATTAATTTTTAACTATATAATTGAATCTTTACTCCAAAACATAAATTTGTAACCAAGAAGTTTAATTTTCTATCAGATGAGACGAATTTTCAACAAAATTGTTGGGCAGTCTCAATAAAAAATCAAATCCAAAAATACTCACATTTTCCAAAAAAAATAAGTAATTTTCAACTAAAAAGAAGAAATTTTTAACCAAATAGCTGAATTTTCAACTATAAAAAAGATCACTTTGCAACCAAAAATGGAATTATTATATTTTCAATTTGAGAAAATTAAATTTTTCACAACAAATGAACGAACTTTCAAGAATGTAGTTAAATATTTAACGAACGATATGAATTTTCAACTAAAATAATGCATCTTCAACCGAAAAATGAATTTATATCAAAGTATTTCCACTTTTAACTAAGTAGTTGAATTAAAAAAAAAAAAATAACAATTTTAACCAAGAGGAATAATTTTCTATCAAAAAAGATAATTTTCAACAAAATATCTGAATTTCCAACCAAATTGTTGAATTTTCAACCAAATAGTTGAATTTCCGGCCGAATAATTGAGTTTTCAACGAAATAGTTTATTTTTAACTAGAAAAGAAAAATTTACAATTGGAAATGGTATAATTCAATTTTAAGTTTGAAAAATTAATAAAAAATCAATTTTTAATTAAAAAGATGAATTTTTAACCAAATTGTTGAATTGTCAACCAAATAGTTGAATTTCCGACCGAATAATTGAGTTTGCAACCAAATAGTTTATTTTTATCTAGAAGAGAAAAATTTACAATTAGAAATGGTATAATTCAATTTCAAGTTTAACAAATTAATACAAAAAAACAACAATTTTTAATTAAAAAGATGAATTTTCAACCAAATTGTTGAATTGTCAACCAAATAGTTGAATTTCCGACTGAATAATTGAGTTTGCAACCAAATAGTTTATTTTTAACTAGAAAAGACAAATTTACAATCAGAAATGGTATAGTTCCATTCTCAGTTTAACAAATTAATTAAAAAAAAAAATTTTAATTAAATAAATAATTTTCAACAAAATATCTGAATTTTTAACTAAATTGTTGAATTATCAACCAAATAGTTGAATTTCCGACCGAATAATTGAGTTTTCAACCAAATAGTTTATTCTAACTAGAAAAGACACAATTAGAAATGGTATAATTAAATTTTCAGTTTGAAAAATTAATTTAAAAAAACAAACAATTTTTAATTAAAAAGATGAATTTTTAACCAAATTGTTGAATTATCAACCAAGTAGTTGATTTTTCGACCGAATAATTGAATTTGCAACCAAATAGTTTATTTTTAACTAGAAAAGACAGCTTTGCAATCAGAAATGGTATAGTTCAATTTTCAGTTTGAAAAATTAATTTAAAAAAAAAACAATTTTTCATTAAAAAGATGAATTTTCAAGCAAGACGATTAACATTCTATAAAAAATGAATTTTTATCAAAATACATGAATTTTCAACTTCATGGTTAAATTTTCTGCTAAAAAAGATTTTCGACTGAAATTGGAATTGTTAAATTTTCAGTGAAAAAAAAAGATAATTTTCAATTGAAAAAAAGAATTTTTCTAACAATAAAGTTAAATTTTCAATCAAAGAAATACATTTTCTATGTAAATAGTTGAATTTTTAACCCAAGAAGACGAATTTTCCACAAAACAGTTTTATTTTTCAACCAAAAACATTACTTTTTATCAAAATTGTTGAGTTTCTTGCAAAGTAGAGTAATTCTTAACCAAATAGTTGAATTATCAACCAAGAAGATTAATTTTCTACAGAAAAAAAAATTTTGAACAAAATACATGAATCCTCAACTAAAAAATGTAATTTTGTAACTAAAAATGGAATAGGTTAATTTTCAGTTAAGAAAATTTATTTTTTTTAAATTCAACACAATATTTTTAAATTATTTGGATTACCAATGTAAATTAGAAGTAAATTCAAGTGTTTGGTTGAAATTTCATTTTTCTAAATTAAAAATTCACTGTTTGGTTGAAAATTTTACTGTTATTGATTGAAGTTTTATATTTTTGATTTAAAAATTCAACCATTTTTCTAGATTGATATTACAACTATTTGGTAAAAAATTCAAACTTGCTACTGAAAATTCGTCTCTTTTATTTTAAAACTTAACTTTTTGGTTAAAAATTAATTTTTTGTTGAAATTTCATCTTTACGGGTTAAAAAAGACCAATTTTTGCCAAAACATCCGACTTTTGAGCGTGAAAAATATTTTGTTGAAAATGTATCTCTTTTGATAAAAATTCATCTTTTTTGGTTGAAAATTCAACTATTTGGTTAAAAATGAAATAGATTTTGATTGAACTTCTATATTTCTTGTTTGAAAATTCAACTATTTGATTAAAAATTCCAATTTTTTGTTTAAAATTTGTTTCTTTTGTTTAAAAATGCAACTGTTCATTTAATTAAATTCATCTTTCTTGGTTGAAAATTGAATTTTTGTTGAAAATTCATCTTTTCGGATTTTATGTTGTTTAATAACGATTATTCATTATTGTCTCTAATTATCCTACCATTTCTTCAAAGTTTATACATATAAGCTTTTTTTTGTAATAGCGATTATGTAAACATTTTAATTTAAAATTACCGAATTGCAATATTCAAAATATTTGTCAGCCCAGGTCGAAAAAGTACAAATTTTTGGCTTGCAAACCATGTAAATTCTGGCAGGAAATTAAAACTACAATAAAATACAACAATATACAACAAAATACAAAAAAGTACCAAATTCATCCCAATAATAGAAAAAAGTTTTACTTTCCTCTAATTTTGGCTGTAATTTATTGTATTTATTAGTAGATTCCTATAAAAATGGTTTTAGTTTTTTAAAACTTTTTTGTAAAAATTTTTCCACCAGGGCAGAAAACAATATAAAGCTATAAACTAAAGTCGAACCCTATTTTTCTATCTTTATTTATCTTAAGAAGTTATTAAATGAGGGGCTGATAGCAAAAGCGGAGTAGAAAAGTCGGAGCAAAAACGAGTTAAGAACGATGCGGGCAAAAACGAGTTAAAAAGAAACAAGAATAACGAAGATTGTATCGTATATTATACTATAACGATATAATAGTTCGGTAGAGTATATTATAATCTATCATAGTATAACACTTTTATGTTTAAATATACGATACAATCCTTGTTATTCTTGTTTATTTTTAACTCATTTTTGCCCGCATAGTTCTTAACTCGTTTTTGCTCCGACGACTTTTCTACTCCGCTTTTGCTATCAGCCCCTCAAATGATAGTTAATTGAAATATAAGACCTGCTTAAAAGGGTTTTCGACTTCTAAATTTAAAGAATCTTCCGATACAATGACCAAGTAAAAATAGATGGTCTTCCTTTTGTAAGCTGTAATTGAGATAATCACTTGGAAGTCATCTCTATAACGAATAAAAACAGTGGAGAATAGAATTTCCTTGGAATCTTCTTTTCTGTTATTTCCTCTCTTTTCGCGTAACAACGACGAGACGAGTCACGAAAACGACGGAAACCAAAGAATGGCATCGGACTAAGTGGTCGGGTTCTAAATTCTCTTTCTGGGTCAGAATCGTATTTTCCATTTTATCTAACCCGTCAACTTAGGACCCAATAAACACCCATGTCAGATTTTGGCACTGGACAGTTCAGTCTATAAAAAGCCACTTATCACTTCATTCAAAATGTATCTCTAAGTAGTAGCAAGTCAAGCATGTGATTCTTACAAAAAAGATTACACAAAGTAGGCAGTAAAAGCTAGAATTTACTGGGAACAGAAATTTATTGCTTCTATAAATTAATAATAATAATTTTCTAATTACCTAAGATTACTCTGGATTATATCAAATTATGGTGGAGTAGTCTGCCTAAACTAGACGCACGCGAGTTTTCAACAAAAATAATTGAATTTTCTAATGAGAAGATTAATTTTCTAACAAAAAGATGAATTTTTGACAAAATACATGAATTTTCAACTGAAAAAAAAAATTTATCCAAAGAGTTGAATTTTCAGCTAAGAAAGATAAATTTTCAACCAAAAATGGAATAGTTAAATTTTCAAATAAAAAATTAATTTCCAACAAAAAAAAGCAACAATTTTTCAGCAAAATTAGATAAATTGTCAACCAAAGAGATGGATTTTCAAGAAAAATGAAGAACCTTCAAGTAAAAAAGGCCTTTTTAACAAAATTATTGAATTTTCCACCAAATAGATAAACTTTTAACAAATAGTTAATTTAATTTTCTACCAAAAAAATTGAATTTTCAACAAAATACATGAATTTTCGATCAAGAACTTGAGTTTTCAATTGAAAACGATAAATTTTTAACCAAAAGTTTAAATTTTCAAATAAAAAAATAAATTTTCAACCAAAAATGGAATAGTTAAATTTTCAAATTAAAAATTAATTTTCTACCAAAAAATTGAAACAACAAATCTTCAGCAAGGCAGTTAAATTTTCAACCAAATAGATGAATTTTCAAGACAAATGAAGAACCTTCAAGCAAAAAAAAGCACTTTTCAACAAAATTATTGAATTTTCGACCAAATAGATAAACTTTTAACAAATAGTTAAATTTTCAAACAACAAGTTTAATTTTTGACCATGCAGATTAATTTTCTACCAAAAAAATTTGAGTTTTCAACAAAATACATGAATTTCCAAAAAAATACATGAATTTTCAATCAAAACTTGAGTTTGCAACTGAAAACGATAAATTTTTAACCAAAAGGTTAAATTTCCATCTAAAAAAATAAATTTAACAAAAAATGAACTATTTACATTTTAAGTTAAAAAATTGATTTTCAAGCAAAAAACAAACCAAAAATTTTCAGCGAATCAGTTGAATTTTCAACTAAAGAGATGAATTTTCAAGAAAAATGAAAAACCTTCAAGCAAAAAAAAAGACGTTTCAAAAAATTATTGAATTTTCAACCAAATAGATAAACTTACAAAATGTTGAATCTTCGAACAAGAAGATCAATTTTCTACCAAAAAAGATGAATTTTCACAAAAATACATAATTTTCAATCAAGAACTGGCATTTTTAACTGAAAACGATACATTTTTAACAAGAAGTTAAATTCTCAACTAAAAAGGATAAATTTTAAACCAAATAGTATAATTTTCAAACAAGAAGATTAATTTTCTGCCGAAAAGGTAAATTTAAAAAAAAATGCATGAATTTTCAACTGAAAACAATAAATTTTTACCCAAACAGTTGCATTTTCAGCTAAGGAAGATAAATTTTCAACCAAAAATGGAATAGTTAAATTTTCAAATAAAAAATTAATTACCAACCAAAAAAAAACAACAATTTTCAGCAAGTTAGTTAAATTTTCAACCAAAGAGATGAATTTTCAAGAAAAATGAAGAACCTTCAAGTAAGAAAGGACTTTTTAACAAAATTATTGAATTTTCAACCAAATAGATAAACTTTTAACAAATAGTTGAATTTTCAAACAACAAGTTTAATTTTCTAAAAAGCAGATTAATTTTCTAACAGAAAATATGAATTTTCAACAAAATACATGAATGTTATATCTAGAACTTGAATTTTTGAACTAAAAACGATGAATTTTTAACCAAATAGTAGAATTTTCAAACAAGAAGATCAATTTTCTACCAAAAAGGTGAATTTAAAAAAAATACATGAATTTTCAACTGAAAACAATAAATTTTCACCCAAACAGTTGAATTTTCAGCTAAGAAAGATAAATTTTCAACAAAAAATGGAATAGTTAAATTTTCAAATAAAAAATTAATTTCAACCCAAAAAAAGTAACAAATTTTTAGCAAATTAGTTAAATTTTCAACCAAAGAGATGAATTTTCAAAAAAAATGAAGAACCTTCAAGTAAAAAAGGACTTTTTACTAAAATTATTGAATGTTCGACCAAATAGATAAACTTTTGACAAGACGTTGAATTCGCAAACAAGAAGATTAAATTCTAACAAGAAGATAAATTTTCTAACAGAAAATATGAATTTTTAACAAAATTATTGAATTTTCAACCAAATAGATAAACTTTTAACAAGAGGTTGAATTTTCAAACAAGAAGATTAATTTTCTGCCCAGAAGATTAATTTTCTACCAAAAATAGTGAATTTTCAATCAAGAACTTGAGTTTTTAACCGAAAACGATAAATTCTTAACCAAAAGGTTAAATTTTCACCTAAAAAAAATGTTAACCAAAAATGAAATATTTAAATTTTCAGTTAAACACTTTATTTTTAACCAAAAAAAAAATATATATTCAGCGAATCAGTTGAATTTTCAACTAAAAAGATGAATTTTCAAGAAAAATAAAGAACCTTCAAACAAAAAAGGACTTTCCAACAAAACTATTGAATTTTCAACCAAATAGATAAACTTTTAACAAGAGGTTGAATTTTCAAACAAGAAAATTAATTTCTACCAATAAGGTAAATTTTCTAACAGAAAATATGAATTTTCAATTAAATACATGAAATTTCAACTGAAAACAATGAATTTTTACCCAAACAGTTGAATTTTCAGCTTATAAAGATAAATCTTTGACCAAAAAATGGAATAGTTAAACTTTCAAATAAAAAATTAATTTCCAAACAAAAAAAAGCAACAAATTTTCAGCAAATTAGTTAAATTACCAACCAAAGAGATGAATTTTCAAGAAAAATGAAGAACCTTCAAGTAAAAAAGGACTTTTTAAAACAATTAGTTAATTTTCAACCAAATAGATTAACTTTTAACGAATAGTTGAATTTTCAAACAAAAAGTTTAATTTTATACCAAGAAGATTAATTTTATACCAAAAAATTGAATTTTCAACAAAATACATGGATTTTTAAACAAGAACTTGAGTTTTCAACTTAAACGATAAATTTTCAACCAAAAATGGAATAGTTAAATTTTCAAGTAAAAAATTAATTTCCAAACAAAAAAAAGCAACAAATTTTCAGCAAATTAGTTAAATTTTCAACCAAAGAGATGGATTTTCAAGAAAAATGAAAAACCTTTAAGTTATTATTGAATTTTCAACCAAATAGATAAACTTTTAACAAATACTTGAATTTTCAAAAAACAAGGTTAATTGTCTACCAAGAAGATTAATTTTCTACCAAAAAAATTGAATTTTCAACAAAATATATGAATTTTCAATCCAGAACTTAAATTTTTAACTAAAAACGATAAATTTGTAAGCAAATAGTTGAATTTTCAAACAAGAGGATTAATTTTTTGCCAAAAAGTGAATTTTTTTAAAAATACATGAATTTTCAACTAAAAACAATAAATGTTCACCCAAAGAGTTCAATTTTCAGATAAGAAAGATAATTTTTCAACTAAAAATGGAATAATTAAATTTTCAAATAAAAAATTAATTTTCAACCAGATACATGAATTTTCAATCAAGAACTTAAGTTTTCAACTGAAACCCACTTTTTTCAAGATTTAGAAATTTTATGCACGGTTGTTCGTAGTACTCGAAAAGACGAACAATTTATCCCAATGACTTTTTTTGATGAAAAGAAAAATTCCAAAAAACAAATGAAAATGAACATCTTAAGCCAAAGAACGCACGATATGAAAAAATGTCATGGGAAGAAAAACGTTGCATTTTGAACACCCTACAAGATTATCACAACAACTTTTTGAATTTTCTTGCAAAATCGAAAATTCAAATTTTGACCGCACAAAACATAATGAAAAATCAAAAATTCCATTTTTCGGTCAAACTATACAAGATACGAAAAAAAATTAATAGACAAAAATTGTGTATTCGAGAAAGATCTACAAATTTGTCATTAATCATTTTCTGATAGGACGCTTAGTTTTTATTTTATTCGTAAAAAACTGCATTAAAAATAGAGAAATTGAATTTTCAGACAAACGAAACAAGCTACGAAAAAAATATTGAGGCAAAAGTTGTTCAGCCAAAAAATAACTACAAATTTGTCATTAATTATTTTTTGATAGGACGCGTGGTTTTTGTTCTAATAGTCAAAACTAACATTAAAGATTTTTAAAAAATTATTTTTTTTGGAAAACGACACAAGTTACGTAACAAAATTAATAGATATTGAAAGGTGCTCACCCAAAAAGGGTTAACAAATTTTTAATAAATAATGTTTAGGTAGAACAAGTAGATTTTCTTTTAATCGTAAAAAGCAAGATTAAAAATTAAACTTTTGGAAAAACGACATAAGAGACGAAAAAAATGAAAAGACAAAAGTTGTTCAACCAAAAAATCTATAAATTATTCATAAACTCTTGTTATAAAGATAAAAAAAATTAACTTTTTTGGAGGACACAAGCTACAATAACATCTTATTTAACAAAATTTTTTGCCTAAATTATATATCTACAAAATTGCTCAATACCAGTTTACGCTAGGATGCATCTTTTTAGTTTAAATCGTAAAAAATAACATTGAAAATAAACAAATAAAATCTATGGAAAAAGGACAAAAAATGCAATAAAATGTTTAATAACAAAATTGTTTTTTTCTTATAGCATGCGCACTTTTTTTTAAATTATAAAAGCAGGGCAATGAAAATACATATGTTTCAATATCAATGCATATTATGAATTGTAATAATATAAATTTATTGAGATGATACATTTTTCAGGGTAACTGCGAATACAATTCAATGCAAAATAAGAGATAAATATTAAAGTAATCATGATAACTAAAATTTTTACTTTATATTGCAATATCTGTATAGGCAATCCCAGACCAAGGTACATAAATAAATGTAATATACATTTGATATGAAAGTGTTGAACGTAATAGAGAAAAGTTCACATTTATGACAAAATCGAGTGCGAAGCACGAGATACGTGATGAGAATGTGTTCGTTAAAGCCGCAGGAGCTTTAACAAAAGAGAATTCACAATCACCAAATTACAATTGTCGATACGTTGACCTTTAATTTTGAAAGGTCTGTGCAAAAATGTGGGGAAAATACAATAACCGAGCCCGAAGCGCGAGATAAATATATTATCGGGCGCGAAGCACGAGAACCAACAGTAGCGCGCCCTAGATTTTTTATAGGAGATTCGTTTGTTTTGGAGAATATTTAATTTTTTTGTTTTTTAAAAATACAAATGGTTGAAAATTAATATTTTTTGGTCGAGCATTCACCTATTTCGCAAAAAATTTATCTTTTTTCGATGAATTCAAATGTTTCTCATAATATTCAAAATAAAAATATTTTCCGATTGAAGTATCAACACTTACATTTTTCGTTGGGAATTTATCTTTTTCGTTTGAAAATTCAACTATTCATTATTTTGTATTCAAAATTATTTTGCCCCACAAATGGATAAACTACACGCGCGCGTAACGCCCAATTGATGATGCCAATAATAATAAAAAGGGGAGAAAATGTCATCTTTGGAGAATAAAGTATATCAAAGGATTAAGTTCTTTCTCTTTTATGATCTAACGAAATTGGCAATAAAACGAAAATGCATTTTTTGTTTTCTTGCATAAGTAAAGGATTGCTTCGTGGTAGGATTGCTTCATAAATATGTAAGGATATTGTCCTTTTTTCCTGTAACCAGAAACCATGTGCAGCAGTAAAATATCTCTATACAATATTTTCTCGAACGGGGGCTTAACTCATAAATTTCGCTCGAATTTTCTCACGACATACGACGTCTGTACACCCACACACTTGAAGCCAATACTTTCACAAGGTACTGTTAATTTCCTTGTCGTGTATGCTAATGCGCCGCACGAAACTTCTCAGAAACTACAAAGTTCAACTTTGTTTGAAGAAAACTCGTAAAATTCTCGGCCTCATGCGTTCATTTTTTCTTTAACAAAAAAAGAAATCATTTAAATTACATTTTAAGACTCTGGAAAGATATAAATCCAAAGGAGAAGAAGAGAAGAAAATAATGAAGTTCATTTTGAGCATACATTAGGGTAGTCCCAAAATAGCCTTTTTTTGAAAAGTTAAAACACTTTTCATTTTTTTCAAAATGCAACTCAAATTATGAAGATTGACCCCTAGATGAACCCTATCGTATGATTTTAAGTGCTACCTCAGAAATGTTCAACATAAAAACTGCAAAAATGTCGAAACATGATCTTGATATTTAAATGACTATTTTATTCTTAGCAACAAATGAATAACAAATTATCAAGAGAATCACTTAGGAAATTTATTACAGTTACAAGAAAAAAATTGAAACACATTTTTTATTTGATTTTTGAACCTCTTTAGGCTATTGAAGATAATTGCTTCTTAACTATTGCTGGAAGATCATTTTCCGTGGTTTCAGATGTACTAAAACAATGATTAAAATTTCAAAATATATTAAATTCAATAAAAATTAACCCGAAAAATCGTAATTTTTTTACATTTTTACCAAAAAATTGATACTTTTTGCTTACGATTCAGAAAAAATTGGTTAAATTTTCTTAACTATACATTAAGGTTCTAATACATGTTCAACAAGTCTGAAAATTTTATATCAATCAATGAAACCATTCTCTGATTATCGCAATTGTAAATTTAAAATAATGCTTTTCCTGGTGAGCAAAACTATTTTTCATCGAAAAAGTTTATCATATCTAAAAATTTGTGATGTAGATACTATCTTCCAGTTTATATCTACATCTCTTGTTGACATGTCATTATCATAAAGTGGATAACTATGACAATACACAAGGAAGATGATGAAAACCAGAGTGATATGATTTTTGGGTTTAAGACAATTTACTTAATTATGATGTATATTAATTAATTGTCAAAAATGTTTTTTATTTATATATTCACTGCACCGTTTTTACTACAATGTGTGGAAAATGACAAAAGAAAAGGCAAAATTGCAATAACAAAACATCACGGTTCGGTTGAAATCTTCAACCCAAAGGTGCGAAAACCAAGAATATTTGTCTTGATTTTGTATCTGGAATGTCTTACAATTTCACGATAAAAAACAAAAATAAAATTATTAATTTGAAAAAATAGAATTTTTCTCCAAAACGAAATTAGATATGAAAAAAAGTCAGAGAAGAAAAATTGTTCTTTGGAAAAATTACTACAAAAATATTCCTTTACTATACTTTAATCTCACTTTATGTTTTTTTAAAGGTTATTTTTCGAGTTTTAAAGGTAAAAATTCCTTTTTTCACAGTCTCATACAAGAGAAAAAAGATTAGAATGGATAAGATTTGATTTAATTAACCACAGGATTGTTTTTTATTTAAAAAAATCTTATTCCTCATTCATCTATGATTGAATAAAGGTTTTCAGTCGAATGTATAATAATTTATGATTTTATAAAAATCTCTAATCATACAATTAATCATTAACTGATCGGGGGATAATTCTATTATTGAAGATGTTCAAAATCAGAAATAATTATAATTTTTACTGAGAAACTTTTATAATCACAGACAGAAATATACAATAAGATTTTTCAACAATTTCTAAAAAAATTTGTTCGTTTAATTATACATTTATTAATTAAAAAACGTCTAACACAATGCTCTGAACAATTGTCTGGATATGCGTGCGTGTGTGTGTGCGTGCGTGCGTGTGTATGGATGTCACATTTTTTTATGAACACGATAACTTGAAGTCGGTTGCAGATAAATTGATAAAACTTGGAGGACCAATTAGTTGAATTTTCAACCAAAGAGATGAATTTTTAATAAAAATGAAGAACCTTCAAGTAAAAAAGGACTTTTTAACAAATGGTTGAATTTTCAAACAAGAAGATTAATTTTCTGCCAAAAAGGTGTATTAAAAAAAATACATGAATTTTCAACGAAAAATGGACAATTTAAATTTTCAGTTAAAAACTTGATTTTTAACCAAAAAACAAACAACAAATTTTCAGCGAATCAGTTGAATTTTCAACTAAAGAGATGAATTTTCAAGAAAAATGAAGAACTTTCAAGTAAAAAAGGACTTTTTAACAAAATTATTGAATTTTCAACCAAATAGATCACCTTTTAACAAGACGCTCAATTAGCAAACAAGAAGATTAATTTTCTACCAAGAAGATTAATTGTCTATCAAAAATATTGAATTTTCAATCAAGAATTTGAGTTTTCAACCGAAAACGATAAATTTTCAACCAAAAGGTTAAATTTTCACCTACAAAAAAATGTTAACCAAAAATGGAATCTTTAAATTTTCAGTTAAAAACTTTATTTTTACCAAAAAAAAAAAAAATTCAGCGAATCAGTTGAATTTTCAACTAAAGAGATGAATTTTTACCCAAATAGATGAACTTTTGAAAAATAGTTGAATTTTCAAACAACAAGTTTAATTTTCTGTCCAGAAGATTAATTTTCTACAAAAAAAATGGAATTTTCGACAAAATACATGAATTTTCAATCAAGAACTTGAGTTTTCAACTGAAAACGATAAACTTTTAACCAAAATGCTAAATTTTCAAGTGAAAAAAAAATTTATCCAAAAATGGAATATTTAAATTTTCAGTTAAAAACTTTATTTTTAACAACAAATTTTCAAGAAAAATGAAGAACCTTTAAAAAAAAAAGGACATTTTAAAAAAATTATTGAATTTGGAACCAAATAGATAAACTTTTAACAAAACGTTGAATTTTCAAACAAGAAGATTAATTGCTACCAAGAAGATAAATTTTCTAACAGAAAATATGAATTTTCAACTAAAAATGATAAATTTTTAACGAAATAGTTGAATTTTCAAACAAGAAGACTAATTTTTTTCCAAACAGTTGAATTTTCAGCTAATCAAGATAAATTTTCAACAAAAAATGGAATAGTTACATTTTAAAATAAAAAATTAATTTCCAACCAAAAAAAAGCAACAAATTTTCAGCAAATTTGTTAAATTTTCAACCAAAGAGATGAATTTTGAAGAAAAATGAAGAACCTTCAAGTAAAAAAGGACTTTATAACAAAATTATTGAATTTTTGACCAAATAGAAAAACTTTTAACAAATAGTTAAATTTTCAAACAAGAAGATTAATTTTCTACCAAAAAAATTGAATTTTCAACAAAATACGTAAATTTTAATCAAGAACTTGAGTTTACAACTTAAAATGATAAATTTTTAACCAAAAGGTTGAATTTTCATTCAAAAACTTGATTTTGAACCTAAAAAAAAAAAACAAATTTTCAATAAAAATGAAGAACCTTGAAATAAAAGTACTCCTTAACAAAATTATTGAATTTTCAACCAAATAGATCAACTTTTAACAAAACGTTGAATTTTCAAACAAGAAAATTAATTTTCTACCAAAAAAGTTGAATTTTCAACAAAATACATAAATTTTAATCAAGAACTTGAGTTTACAACTGAAAATGATAAATTTTTAACAAGAAGCTAAAATTACAACTAGAAGCGATCAATTTTCAACCAAATAGTTGAATTTTCAAACAAGATGATTAATTTTTTGCCGAAAAGGTGAATTTTTAAAAAAATACATGAATTTTCAACTAAACAAAAATAAATTTTTACCCTAGGAGTTGAATTTTCAGCTAAGAAAGATAAATTTTCAACCGAAAATGGAATAGTTAAATTTTGATTGAAATTTGATTAAATAGATAAACTTTTAACAAATAGTTAAATTTTCAAACAACAAGTCTAATTTTGTAAGACTGGATGGTAGAGAACGCTTTGTAATGGTAACAATTTCTAAAAAAATTTATTCGTTTAATTAAACATTTCTCAATTAAAAGACGTCTAATACAATGCTCTGAACAATTGTCTGGATATGTGTGCGTGGGTGTGTGTGCGTGTGTGTGTGGATGTCACACTTTTTTATGAACACGATAACTTGAAGTCGGTTGCAGATAAATTGATAAAACTTGGAGGACTTACTTTTACCACTAATTCCAGAAAACTTAACGAAGGAAACAAGAAAGATTAATTAATATGAGGAAAATCGATTGACCTACAATATTAATAAATTGTATTGAAAAGTATGGAAGTTATGTTCATTTACATAATTTAAAAAATCTGTTTTCAACAGAAAACCTTCTTTTATTGACATAATTCAAAGGTAATTTGAAAACACAAAAGATTCCTCGACTTGAGACGAATCGATTGACCTATAATATTATTACATGTTATTAAAGAGTAAGGAAGATATTGACATTTATAAAATTTCAAAAATTGGTTTTTTATGGTTAAAATGTTTCTTATAACATAATTCAAAATTGATGCAAGAACGGAAAAGATTCCTTGATTGGCGACAAATCGATTGACCTACAATAATTATACATTTTAATAGAGAGCAAGGAGGTTAAGGTCATTTATATAAGCTGAAAAAAATGTTATAAACGGAAAAACTTTTTTTCATTAACGTAATTCAAAGTTGATGCAAAAATATAAAAGATTCCTTGACTCGAGACGAATCGATTGACCTATAATATCAATACATTTTATCAAAGAATAGGGAAGCTATGGTAATGCATGACATTTGAAAATACGGTTTTTTATAGTAAAACTTTCTTCACTAAAATTCAAAGTTGATACAAGAATAAAAAAGATTTCCTGGTTCGAGACGAATCGATTGACCTATAATGTTAATACTTTTTATTGAAAAGTGAGGAAGTTATCGTCATCTGTAATTTTTGAAAAATCGGTTTTTTATAGTTAAACTTTTTTCATTAACATACTTTGATATTGATGCAAAAACAGAAAAAAATTTCTTGATTCGAGACAAATCGATTGACCTACAATATTAATACATTGTATTGAAGAGTACGGAAGTTATCGTCATTTATATATATATATATATATATATATATATATATATATA
>CAKNYM010043822.1:0-37758 GCA_932195095.1 Andricus curvator | reverse complement strand
CAAATTTTACACAAATCTAATACCTTCTCTAGATGAGAATGTAAAAAGATTAATTTTCAACCAGTTCTATTTTAAACCACGAAGGATTAAATATTTTCCAAAAGATATTATTTTTCTATAAAGGAGTTTAATTTTTAACATGAAAATATAAGTTTTCAAGAAAGAAGTTAATTTAAAACAAATACATGAATTTTCTACCAAGAAGGTTAATTCTATACCAAAAAGACAAATTTTCAACCAGAATGATGAATGTGCAACCAAATAAAAATGTTTAAGAAGGTAGAACTACTGTTAACCAAAAAGTTGAATTAACAAAAAATGTACTCTCAAAGGAAAATATAATAATTGATATTTCAGTACAAAAATATTCAAATGTTGAATAAAAAGAAATTGAATTTGTAGAAAAATTTCAAGAGAATAGTTATATCCTCGATAAAAATAATAATTTTCAACTAAGAAGATTAATTTTTGACAAAAATGGTGAATGAGAAACAAAATAGTTAAATTTTAAACGAAAGTGTTGGATTTTGAAGTAAATGGATGAAATTTCAACTAAACAAGTGAATTTTCAACAAAGTAGTTTAACTTTTAACAAATTAGTTGAATTTTCAACCAAAAAACATGAAATCATTCTAAAGAAAATTGTTGAATCCCCATACAAAAAATATTTTTATTCTAAACAAAACAGTTGCAATTTTAATAAGAGAAAGATCAATTTTATCAATCAATTAGCGTATTTTCCAAAAAATGGCTAATCTTCGAACAAAAAATATCTGTCAGTCAAGAAAGAAAAAAATAGACAAATTATAATTTGAAGAAAAAAATATTTTTTAACACAAAATAATAATCTCAAATAACTATTTATTTTTAAGTCTCTTTGTAGTTTTTCTAAATTTGTTGAAAAAATTCAAAAAGATTGTTGAAGATTTCAGATATGACGAAAAAGTGTCTAGAAAATATCTAAACAAATTTGTTATGTTACATGATTTTGAAAAATTGTAGGAAAAATTAAGTCCTTTTAAATATATATATATATATATATATATATATATATATATATATATAAAATTCTTAACGATTGGGAGAAATGTTGTAATATTTAATAAATTATCTGATATCTTTCAAAGTTAAATTTTTTTTTTTAATATCTTTAAAACGTCTAAAATTAATAAATTTCTTTTAAATATTCAAATTCACTCGAATTATTCACTTTCAATATTACTAGGAATCTTGAGAAAATATTTTTATCATCTTGAATATTAACATTGAAAATGTTTTAAAAACTTCCAAATTTTATTTCAATATATAAAACATATTTTTTTTTAAGTTTTTAAAATTTTTTAATATTTTTGAATTTTTTTCAAACTCTTAAATATTTTTTACAATGATTAGAATTTTTCCTAAAATTGTGAAAAACATTCTGCAATATTAAAAAATGTCACATAATCTTTCAAATTATTGTTTGATAAATTTGGAAACCTTTAATAATGTTTTTAAATATTCTCTTAAAATTAAATTCTGTAAAATAAAAAATCATTTTGAATTTTCACAAAAAAACTTAGGACACATTTTTTATTATTTTCAAACGTTTTTAAATTATTTTAAATTTTGTATTCCAAAGCATTAAAAATGTAAGTTTTCGATTTGTTGAAATGTTTTTAAATTAAAAATTATTTTTGTATTTTTCAAACCCATCTGAATATAATTTGAAATTTTTTTAAATCATGTAAAATATATATTTTTAAAATTTATTTCAATATAAAATATAAATTTCCCATGGAAACTTTTAACAAAATGTTATTTTTTTAAAAACCTTGAAAAAATTAACAATTTTATTTCAAATGCTTCAAAAATCTACAGTTTTGTTTCAAATTTGTTAACATCTTTCTAAATAATCAAATAATATAATAATTTTTAATACAAAATAAACATTTCGATTATTCATTTATTACTTTTATTTGTTTATTTGATTTTAAGGTTATATAAAGTAAGTCAAATCCAAATTTTAACAAAAAAAAGTTAATCTTTTAACAAATATTTTTATTTATAAAGAAAAATTATGAACTTTCAGCGGAAAAGTTGTTGTTCAAATAAAATGATTAATCGTCAACCAAGAAAATGAATTGTTGGCAAAGTATTTCAAATGTTAACAAAGTAGTTGAATTTTCAACAAAAATAAATAGATTTTCAACGGAAAATATAATAGTTGATATTTACATCAGAAACGATTTTAGTTTTTAACTATAAACCGGTGTTTACAACGATATTTGCAAAAAAAATTCTCTCAATTTCGGCAGTCTTCAATTTGCATTATTTTTATAAGAATTATAAAAAATTATAGAATATTTTGCTGTGATGTAATATTCGATTTTAGATTTATCATTTGTATAAAACAAGTTATTATCTTTTAGAAAAACTACAAATAATAAAATCTACGAATATTTGTTTAAATTGGTCATATTATGTATTTTCAGAAATAATTGAAACTAAGAATGTGTACAACGTATACAAACATGAATCAATACATTCAGGTATTCGAATAGAAAAATGTAGGGGGTTTTCGGCACACCTTTTGTCATGACATCATTTGACTTCGACAGTTCGTTCGGTATCTTTAGAGTTTAGACGACGTCTGGAGTACGTTCCAGGGAGAGCAGAATTTTTTCGAATACTTCTGGGATACGTTGCAGTTACAATGGATACCAGCTGTAAGTTTTTATTATTTTAAATTTTACTTACATATGAATGAAGAAAAACAATTAAAATTATATATGTAAATTGCATATTAAACAAGTCTTGAGAATTTCAGACTTTTAAAAATATCTCTCAAATCTTAATAAAGACTTTAGGTGATTTCAACAAGTTAAAAATGTTGAAGAGATTTTAAAGAATTTCAACGAATTTTAATGGCTTTTAAGAAATTCGAAATATTATTTAAAAAAATTAAAGTTATCTCATGAAATTTAAACAGATTTTAAGGTATAGATATTTTAGATTGATCTAGAATTCTCGTGTTATTTATTTAAATGATATGTTCGTTCCGCAACACTGCTCCGACCCAGGTCGCTGATCAATCTCTCTAGCGATCACCCCAAGTGAAGAGCCTCACAAAATTGTTATGTATGGTTCCCCACTTGGGCCCATTAGTATCCAAGGTCTTTGTTTCAGGCGTCATACACTCTATTGTCACTCTGTTTACAAACTATTTGTCGCCACACTTTTCTGTCCTGGCATACTACTCTAGCTTCCTTCACGTCCATGCATTTTTTCATGCAGGCTCTCGTGTTTCTATGGCTTCTTATGTCTCTTCGGATTCATGTTTAAGTCACAGATTCTAACCACTCTTTCGGCGGTCTACCTCTGGGCATTCTGCCATTAACGTTACCTTTATACACTTGTTTCGTTAGTCGTTCATCTTTCATTCTTTCACGATGACCGAAACATCTTAACTGATTTCTTTCCCATATATCAACTAGTGTCTCTCCTGTACCACATTATTTCAGGATTATCTCGTTTCGGACTTTGTCCATCAGTGTTCTCCCGCATATTGTGCGCAGAGGTTTCATGTCGGTACGAATATAGAATTATGTATGGAATGATTTTCAAACAAACAAAGAAAAAAAAGGAATTTTAACAAAATAGTTTAACTTCAACCAGAGTGATGCATCTTTAAATAATTGAATTATTTTTTAACCAAGAAGTTCAACAAGTAATTGAATTTTCAATCAAGAAGATTAATTTTTTACCCAAAAAAACGAACTTACAATAAAGTACATCAATTTTCAATTAAACTGTTGAATTTTCAACTAAAACGATTAATTGTAAACCAAAAGTAGAATAATTAAATTTTCAGTTAACAAAATTAATTTCAAAACGAATTTTCAATCAGAGAGGTGGATCTTTAAATGATAAAATGAATTTTTAACAAAGAAGTTCAACTTTCAACCAAGTAATTGAATTTTCAATCAAGAAGATTAATTTTTGTATCAAAAAAGATGAACTTACAATAAAATACTTAAATTTGCAACCAAATTGTTAAATTTTTAATTAAAAATGATCAATTTTAAACCAAATAGAACAATTGAATTTTCAGTCAACAAAATTAATTTAAAAAATGAATTTTCAACAAAAAAATTTAATTTTCAAATAGGGAGATGGATCTTCAAATAATAAAATGAATGTTTAACAAAGTAGTTCATGCAGGGGCATGACACGATTATTATTATTATAGTTCCCAATTTGACTCAGCGGGAAAAATGGGAAACTGCAGCGCTGATCGCCTTTCGCCCAATTATCTTGTTTAAATTTACATGAAATATTAGAATTCATGAATTTTTTCGATTATATTCACATTTATAAAATATTAATGCGATGTAAACATCTGATTTTTTAGTTATGAATTAAACATATATAAGTTACGTTTAAAAGAAGGTGTAATTTATGATAATATTTGATACTTTTGTTATCTTTATATTTATAATATGCACTGTGATTATGTATACCTAAACTCGTAAAATAACACGTAAACTAGTAAAATACCGAGTCCAACAGAGGGAATTTACCAAAAAAAAGGAAAAATTCTAAAACTTTTTATAAAATTGTTACGTTAGGTGGGTTACGCGTAAAGAGATTTCAAAGGTTATATTTTGACATCGGATGTTTACACGTCCATTTTGGTTATTTTGACACTTATGTGGCTTTTGTCAAAATTCAAACACAACATCATGGAGAATAGACATAAGGAGACCAAAGTAATGTAACCGAAAATAAGCAAATTTTTGTCGTATAAAAAGGGTTACAATACTGCCCGAGTTATGGCGCTAGTGTTGCACGGAGAAAAATGGCCGCCGTATATGTTGACATCTTACATTATTTACCAATGTGATTTTAATAGAAATGTGTAAATTATTATTAAAACGGAGAAATTTTATTTTACTTATCTTGAAATATCGGTGCTTCTATGTAATGGAAGTGATCCTGCAATGGACGTGGTAGGTAGTTCAGATTTATTGCACAAACGTGGAAAACAATAAGGATATAACTGATCAGTTTTCAATCTTGTACGCATACACATCACAGAACTGATATCGGACTTCCACGTGAATATAACAGTTTTTACATTCCAATATCCTTTAAATGTCTTAAAAAATTGTTTTAGTCATTTAGGAATTTTGTATTTTTGATTAGGGTTATATCACAGGTTATATTTACACGGACCATGACGGCGGCCATCGTTACCCGTACCACACTAGCGCCGCGCTCGAGAAGATCTAGCATTTCGATGCGTTATTGTACATCCGACAGAAAAATGCTCGTTTTTGGTGAAGTCAATGTACAGGACTTTGGGCTCCTTATGTCTATTCTCCATGCACAACATCATGGAGAATAGACATAAGGAGACCAAAGTAGTGTAACCGAATGTGAGCACATTTTTGTTGTATGAAAATGGTTACAATACTTCCCGTTCCCGGGTCTGGCGCTAGTGTCGCACGGGTATTGAATGTTAGCTGTCTTTGTTGACATTGACACATTTTGAATTATTGACGAATGTGATATGTGATTACAGAGATAAATTGTGATTGACATAAAAAAGATTTAAATAATTTTATCCACCGCGAAACATCTTTTTTTGAAGTGTGTCAAATTGTAGAGATCCTGCAATGGACGAGGTAGGTACTTTTGAATTATTGCGCTAACAAATTGACATATAACCTTCGCGGTATAAAGATTTGAATAGAGAATAATTAAGATTTTAATTTCAACGTGAAAGTCAGGATTATTGTGTTTTATAAATATTGAATTTTTCATCAGTTTGAAATGCACCAACGGTTTCCTTTGGAATTTAGTTCCATTGTATTCATATCCAGGTTTTTGATGTTGTTAAAAGTTCAAATTTTTCTCTCTTCAATCCTCAGCACCAGGTTGAAGCAAAATATAAAAGAATATATTTTTTGGTATCTTTGTATAATTCAACAACGAAAAGCGGGTTAAAAAGTAAAAGAAGAAAATGTGCAGGATTCTGTACATGACTCACAAATTGTTTAAACGATTTAGGAATTTTTGTATTTATGTTTGAACCAGCCCTATCCTACTCCCCGTGTCTGCAACGGCGTAACGTGCTTCCCTTAGTGATTATAGTTTCTATGTGCAAAATTTTCTCGCCAGAGCGCGTTGCACGCGCCACGCTCTACAAAAGCATTGTGCCCATTGTGCTAAACGGTGATTTTCTAAAAAGATATAATGAATAATTTATTATAATGAGTAAATATGGTGCATTCAAGTGATTTGGTGAGATTCCTATATTTGATATTGACCATAATGTCAATGTCAAAGTGCAAATTCAATGGAAAAATTCACTTTTTTTCGGTTCCTTCGGGAAAAGAGAACGTCGAAAAATAGCTAAAAGCGATATTGAGAAAAGATTTTATTTTAAAAAACAAAGTACGAAATAAAGACGAAGCGTGTGTTTTTTTAAATTTGTATATTCGGTAGCTTTTTTTCCTTAAAAAATTCCCCAAAAATCCTACACGTTGGTTTTAGTTAGAAAGAAATAGTTCAAAAAATATGTAGTATGTAATGCAAACCTTTTTTACTCATAATTCATAAATTCATAAATTCTGTTTATTTTGAAGTATCTTTCATCTTTTGCACTATAGGATTTTGTCGTACAAAGCCTTGTTAAATTTGAGAGCTTCATTTTTACTGTTTAATGACAGGTTGATCTATCTTTTGATAACCTTCAGTTAAATTTATACCATAAGATTTAACATGCACTAAACTTATCTGGAATTTATCAGAAGGTGGGTCAATCAAACCTAAATTAAAAAAAGAATGATGTTTTTAATAGAGTAGTTTCGTAATCTAAAGTTTTTATTTCAACTTTTCCGAACCTTAATATTTTAAATATATGAATATCATGTATAGAAAAATCAGCTGAGCAATTCCATGTCATATCATCCGGAGAATTTCAGCTATTGTTAGTAATTTTTGATGAAAATTTTAGAATTTGTTCCCTCAGGTGTTGAAAGAAAAAAGCACAAAATAATTATTGAAAAAATCAACAAACTTAGAAGATATTCAAAATTGAAAATTTTGGTCCTGTTTTTCTTAACTTTTCATAGCATTGGTGATTTTAGCGATATTAAGGTCTACTTTTTGTAAATTATTCGTAATAGAACGCAGCTTTGAAAATATATTTTTGGAAAAAAAATTTCAAAAACTTCTTTGATTTTTCAAAAACTCATTTTGAATCTGAATTACTGAAAAAGAAAACACGTTTTATTTTTTTCATTTTTTTTTATGTAGATGGCTTCCAATGTCCTCTACAAGTCCTGTAAATATCAAAATGGGATCTCCCTTAGTTTTCGAGAAATAATTAAAAACGTACGCCAAAACCACGAAGGAATAGTGAATAGACTATTCCTTTCTGGCCAAAAGGACATTGTAAGCTATCTATATATAAAAAATGAAGAAAATGAAATGTGTTTTTTTCTCTCAGAAATTCAGTTTCAAACTTAGTTTTTGAAAAATCCAAGAAGTTTTTGAAATTTTTCTCTTCAGAAAATATTTTTCCAAAACTCCATCCTATTACGAATAATTTATAAAAAAAATAGACCTTAATATCACTAAAATCACCAATGTTATGAAAGTTTAAGAAAAAAAGGACCAAAATTTTCAATCCTGAATATCTCCTAAGCTTTTTTATTTGAAAAAAAATTATTTTTAAGTTTTTCTTTCAATACCTAAGAGAACGGATTCTAGAATTTTTATAAAAATGACTAACAATAGCTGAAATTCTTCAGATGATTTGACATGGAATTGCTCAGCTTCAAAAAGGTAACGATGAATTGTTGCATAGATATATTTCGTTTCTTAAATTTTATATCAGAAAATGTATATCATATTATATTACAATTGGAATGTTTGTTAATTTTTATGTGGTTTTTGAAATTCATATTTAATAAAAAAATTAAATTATAAGATAGAATATTACTGGTTCCAATATGTATTGCCGATCCAGCAATACTTTTCACCTAATTCTAAACGATTTAATTTCATCCAAAACAAAATTTAATTTTCAATGCAAAGAACATGCAAATGTAGCTGTGGAGGTATGAGCATATATACTTCAATTTTATTTACAAATAAGGATGAGACAATTTGTAACACAGGATATGGCTGAAATTAAAAAAATTAGCGTCTTGAAGAAAAAAAGCAGCCAAGCTTTGCGACACTTAACTAGACTTCAAATTAATACATGGAACTGGAATTCAAATTAATACATGTTAAATTAATAATGAATATGTTTTGTTATATTTTCAAATTTTTGATAAAGTATATATAAATCTCCCTTTATATGCGTTTTTATGGCGAAAACAGGGCTTATCAATTTTTTTTAGTTCATTCGTATGAAACTGAAAAAAATAAAATGGAAAATATTTCTGTTTAGAAGCTTAAGCTTTTTTTTCCTTTTTTTCAGACATTTTTAGTTTTATGGGAATAACATAAAAAATATTTTGTTCAGTGTATCAAGAAATTCTTACTGCATATCCACTGTATGCATTTTACGTAATTTCATGTGTTCTTTTTCTATTTTACATTAATTGATTAATGGAAAAGGTGTATTTTATGTTCTAGAATCATTTTAGAAAATTTGTTTCGGCTCATATTGTTCAAAAACTTAATTATTCTTAATTTTTAAATATTTGTCTATTAGTATAATCAAAGAACTAATATCTTTGGTATAATGCATTTTTAAAGCGTGCCGCGTGCAGCGCCGCTCTGGTGAGGAAATTTCGCACATACAAACTATAATCACTAAGGAACCGCCATTTTGTTTTTAGTCGGATAGGGCTGGTTTGAACCTCGAGGTTACACTGTAAAAAAAGTTGGTGTAATTTTACATCGTACCACGATGGAAATTATTTGATCTACGTGCGACGATGTAAGTTTACACACTTTTGTAAAAAAAAATGCAGGACGTAAATTGTCAGGGCCACATTTCAATTTTGAGGTTATGTTCGTGAGGTTATAAATTTTTAAACACTGTAGCAGGATAAATAAAGCGCACATTACTTTTCTTAGGTATCGTTTTGAATAAAAAAGACATATTTTTTTTATTCACATGGAACTCATCACTATTAGAGCAATATTAGAGGCTCTAAAACGTAATTTTATGATAAAGTCCAAAGTGCCATCTCTTTCTGTCAGTTTGTCGATGGGTTGTCGATTTATGTCCTGTTTGTAATTTCTCAGGATGCCAAGACGTAAGAATACTACCCGTGCATGAAATTATGCTAGATACTGCAACTTTACCAAAAAAAGTGTTACATTCAAATTTATTCACTAACGTAAATTGACTGCGTGCCACGCTGATCGAATAATTTCCATCGTCAGACATAGTAAATTTACATCGGACAGTTATTTCATACTGTTCCATGGTGTGAAATTGGAGTAGATCGTGAATTTCGGAGCGACATTGGTATATTTACCAGGTTATACATTGTAATTTAAACTACACTGCTCGTGAAATTACAATCTAATTGTAAATATCACAAAAGATTTTTTTACAGTGTATATTTACACTGGCCATGACGGCGGCCATCGTTACCCGTACCACACTAGCGCCGCGCTCGAGAAGATCTAGCATTTCGATGCGTTATTGTACATCCGACAGAAAAATGCTCGTTTTTGGTGAAGTCAATGTACAGGACTTTGGGCTCCTTATGTCTATTCTCCATGCACAAGATTTTGGCGAAAGGCGATCAGCGCCACAGTTTCGCTGTTTCTCCGCTGAGTCAAGCTGGGAACCAACTTCCTATAGACTGGAATGGCTGGCGTGACATACCCCTGAGTTCATGAAAATCATTCTAAATTTAAAAATTGGTTTTTGTAACTTTCACATTATAATTGTATAGATCAGCAGGATTCCAAGAGTGAATTGAAGAAATTAACAGGAAACCCAGATGGCTGGCCATATTCTTGTACAACAACTTCTGCTAGTAACTTTTCTGCCAAGACTTTAATAGGATGCGACATTGATGAAACTTTGGTTATCAAGAAAGAAATCATTGAGGGTATGACCACGAAGTACTACAAGGAGACCGCACGCCTGTGGCGGAGATGGTGGTAAACAGCCCACAAGCGCGATCGCCTGTCCTGGGATTTTTATTTCTTCCCAGATGAGAGCGCCACATGTGGCAAATTGAGGAATTACGATTCCTATCGTAGCAGACGACAATTTAGTTACAAATTTTCTCTGAAGAGGCGCTCTCATCTCGGAAGAAATCTCGCTATGGAGAAAATCGGAGGAAAGGCGATCGCCAAATTGCGCCAGGTGAAATACATGGTGTGCGGTCTCCTTGTAGTACTCCGTGGGTATGACAATTTCAATTTGAATATCCCTAATGAAACAACGAAAAAGGAATTGCATATTACATTTTGTTAAATTTTCAGATCCAGGGACAATGACAGTCCATGAAGGGAATGAATCAATTGACTCAAAATTTTGTACCGTATATATAAAAGAAGAAGATAGTTTCGAGGTTAAGCCCGAAACGCCGACCATAAAGAAGCAGGAAAATCAGGAAGCGGAACAGGAAAAGAATTACACATGCAATAAGTGTGCTCGAACCTATGATACTCTGAAAAGCTTGAGAAGACATGAAAAATATGTATGCGGGGTCATGGCACAGTTCAGCTGTAAATTGTGCGACAAAATATTTAAACGGAAAGGTATCCTGAAAAGGCATGTAGATCGCGTGCATCACAAGTTGACATTAGTAAGATATAACTGCGATCAATGTTCGAGAAGTTACAATTGGATAAATAGTTTAAATCGACATAAACGTCTAGATCATGTAGCAGTAGAAGAAGAAGAAGAATCGAATATGAAAAGTAATCTCGTAAAACACATTACTTCACGCTACTTACAGATAGAAAAACAATTTGAATGTGACTATTGCACATATAAGTCAAATAGGAAAACTAACCTCGCATATCACATTAATTCATGCCACATACAAGCATTGGTACCAAGGCACAAATGCGACAAATGTGCGCTAAGTTACAAGCGGCCAGACACTTTAACTCGACACAAACGTGCAGTACATTTAGGGGTAAATAAAAAACTTACTTGTGACTATTGCGAACTTGAAACGACTAGGAAAAGTAACTTGGCACGGCACATTACTTCACGCCACTTACAGACAAAACAACAATTTATATGTGACTATTGCCGGCATAAAACGAATAGGAAAAGTAACCTCGTAAGTCACATTACTGCACGCCACTTACAGGATTCGAAATCCAGGCACATGTGCGACAAATGTGCCCGATTTTACAATCGGCTAGACAGTTTAACTCGACATAAACGTTTAGTACATGCGTTAGTCAAACCCTAATTTATTTGCGAATTGCGGCTATAATTTCAAGGTATAATAGCATTTGGTAAAACACATCAAACTACACGCCATCTGAAATAATAGTAACTTAATAGTGTAAGAGTAACTTAAAGCCATTATTTTACAACATCGCAAGTAATTCAGTAATAAATTGAGAAAACTCTTCTTTGCATTACATTTCGTAGACAGAACCTTAACTAAAACAAAAGGCAAAAATACTTTTTTTAGTCTTCGTTGCGTCCGGTGGGGCTTGATAATTTTGCGCCCTACTCCCAAACGCCACGAGACAATATTTAGTTGATTTTGTTCTGTTTGGGCCCCTCGCGACCGGCACTGTAAATGTGTTTACCTCTAATCACTTTTTGAGAAAATCATTCCATAATACATAATTTTACATTTCAATAATTCCGAAAGAGTAAATTTACATTCTTTCGATATCGACATAAATGCCTTTTCTTGAAAGTATAATTTGTTATTATACGCTCCGTTTTTTTCGAGAAAATCTGTGTATGAGAAGTTATAGAATGATGACCATTTTCTTTTCGATTTACCCGCAACTGTAAATTACTCAATAATGATATTTAATAAAGTGGATTATGGTTGTTTAACTTTTATGATAGAAATTTTTGTTTTTGTGTATCACAAATAAGTAAAGTTAACATATCTATGTATAATACTTCATTTATGAACTATAAAGAATGGAGAAAAACTTTTTTTTGATATGTATTATTTATTATTTACTATAAAGAATTATGGTATTTTCTACACAAGTTTTCGAAGATTTAGATACTTTCTTTCCACTTATCATCTTAATTTAATTTCTGCTGTATGATAAATTTATTTTCAGGTTACATGAGAGGAGTTTACTTTCAAAAGGGCATATATCCACTTTTGGTTTTTGTCGAAAAATCGGGGGAAAAAAAACGTTTCACAGCATTTATAAAAAGAATTGGTTTTTCTGGTTTACTACATTATTTGGTCCTAGACCATGTACGAAATTACCAGATGTTTGGATTCTCATTATGTCATTATCCAGAGACTGGATGCATTCTCTTTTGGTGGCAAAGCCAATGTTTAACTCACTTTTAATATGGGATAGAAAGCTTTTTGGAAGGAAACTGATATACAGGTTGATAGGGCTCATCCTAAAGATACGATCAACGCAAAATATTTTAAAAGTGGATATATGCCCTTTTGAAAGTAAACTCCTCATATATTATTTTGAATTACAGTAAAGTCTCACTTATTTCAAGCCCCCTGTGTGCGGTTATTTCAAATTGCGCAGTTCCGTCAACCCCCTCCACGGTCCCTGCGTACACTCTCCTCCGCGTCAGTGGCTGACCAATGAAAAAAAAGAGGTCCGAAAAGCGCCCACCTTGGTTTAAATTGAGTATTTTAGGATGACGTCATGGGAATGCAGACATTTTCGAGAAAGTATTCTAAACGTAAAAGTCATAAATGTAGAAATACGTAGTAATATTTCTCAAGTGTAGAATGTATTTTCTCAGTCACGTTCCATTCTTTCGTCGATTGACAACTTTTCAGTTTCACGAAATAAAATAAAACATCCTAAATTCCAGGTTAGTGGCACGTCAAATTAGTAACCTTAAATTACGGAAAGTTGCTTGTACTTCGTGACACTGAAAGGTCGTCACTCGAGAAAAGAATGGGACATGACTGTGAAAATAGATTTTACACTTGAAAAATATTACTTCGCTTTTTGATTCTATTATATTGATTTTTAGTCGGTAACTTGTACGATTTCCAAGAAATTTTACATTTTTCACGCCGTAAGTCAACAAAAACACTGGCCAACGGACCGCGACATTTTCACCTGCACAAATCGGGGCCGTCTGAAACGTTTCCAATTGGAATACATAATATTGCACATTCTCCGCATGTGAGTAACTGTATCTTTGTCCCTATGCTGCTGTTGTTTTTCATGCAAGAGTCGCAATCGTCAATCGCCCCTTGAGCTGAGAAACTGCGTGGGCCAGCAATTCTAGGAATTTCGGGTCTATTTGTGTGTTTTATTATTGATAGTATTTCTTGAATTCAAATCGACCGCGGTTTTTGGCACGTGCGCAGTTGAAAAAGTTGCTTAGAGCAAGCGCATCAATACAAGGCCAGGCAGCCAATGAACGTCGCTTGATAAAAAGCACCTGCCTACTCGCGATAGAGGTGGGGGCCATATTTACTATTTTGGCACTGTTTATCTTGAAACCGATAAAATAATTACGAATATTATTAAAAAATATAGGTTTAATGGTAGCCTAAACGAGTAAAGACGGTAAATACATATTGTCCCATAGTATATAAAATAATATATACAAAAATATTGCCCACATAATACGCCATGTTGCAGAAATATTGCTGGAATATTTAATTAAAACATTGGCAACATTCCAAATAAGTATTGCAGCAGCGTTCTAGCAACATGAAAAAGTACCCAACTTTTATTTAATGGAATCGTTTGGTCATGTGAAGCCCTCAGAGGAAAAATGTGACTCAGAGAGTTTTGAGGAAAAACAGTAAAGAAAAAGTTGCGAGGAAAAATAGTAAGCGAAAAAGTCCAGAGGAAAAAAGGTAAACAGAATCGCGAGGTAAAAAAGTTACTCGGTAATATCCGAGGAAAAACGTTATAGAAAACTTTGCGGGATAAAATGTGATAGAAAAAGTTCCGAGGAAAAACGTTTCTTTTGATATTATAAGTTGAGCACGAAAACACTTTAAGAAAACAAGAACGTCAATATGATCAGGTACATTAAGCTAGCACCTCCACAATCGAATTTTGCGATTTTTCATAGCTCAGAATTTTGGGCTTCTTTGGGGCTCTTGGAATCCGCAAACAAACTTCCCCCGAAACAACCCTGAAGTTCAAAAATCAACCCCCTTCAAAAAATTTGAATTTTTCACAAATTTATTCCCGGCATATTTTTGGGCTTTTTTCGGCTCCTCGAAAATACCCACTCCAATTTGTTGGCTCCAACCCTTAACGTTCAAAATCAACCCCTTTCTCCCACGCAGATATGACTTTGTCAAAAAATACTCTTTTTGAGAATTTTGCAGTGTGGATAAAGTCTCTGATTTTTGGGCTCCTCAAAACTGCCCACTTCAATTTTTGGGCTCCAACCCTTAACGATAAAAATCAACCCCTTTCTCCCACGCAGATATGACTTTGTCAAAAGATAATCTTTTTGAGAATTTCACAGTGTGCATGGAGTCTCAGATTTTTGGGCTTCTCAAAACTACCCATTTTGATTTTTGGGCTCCAACCCTTAACGATAAAAATCAACCCCTTTCTCCCACGCAGACATGACTTTGTCAAAAGATAATCTTTTTGAGAATTTCACAGTGTGGAGGGAGTCTCAGATTTTTGGGCTCCTCGAAAATACCTACCCTGATTTTTGGGCTCCAACCCTTAAGGATAAAAATCAACCCCTTGGTACCACGCAGATATGACTTTGTCAAAAAATAATCTTTTTCAGAATTATACAGTGTGGGTAGAGACTTTGATTTTTCGGGTCCTCGAAAATACCCATGCTGACTTTTGAGCTCCAACCCTTATCGTTAAAAATCAACCCCTTTGTACCACGCAAATATGGCATTGTAAAAAAAATCTTTTTGAGAATTTTACAATGTGGCTAGAGTCTCTGATTTTCGGGCTTCTCGAAGATACCCACTCAGATTTTTGGACTCAAACCCTTAACGTTAAAAATCAACCCCATTGTACCACGCAGATATGACATTGTCAAAAAATAATCTTTTTGAGAATTTTACAATGTGGCTAGAGTCTCTGATTTTTGGGCTCCTCGGAAATACCCGCTTCAATTTTAGGGCTCCAACCCTTAACGGCAAAAATCAACCCCTTGGTGCCATGCAGATATGACTTTGTCAAAAAATAATCTTTTTCAGAATTTTACAGTGTGGATAGAGACTTTGATTTTTGGGTTCCTTGAAAATACCCACGCTGAATTCTTGCACCAACCCTTAAAGTTAAAAATCAACTCCTTTGTACCACGCAAATATGACTTTGCCAAAAAATAATCTTTTCGATAATTTTACAGTGTAGATAGGGTCTTTGATTTTTGGGCTTCTCGAAAATACCCACTCTGATTTTTGGGCTCCAACCCTTATAGTTAACCCTCATCGTGGCTACAGTCTCTGATTTTTGGGCTCCTTGAAAATACACACGCTCAAAAATCAGAGGCTCTAGCCCCATTGTAAAATTCTCAAAAAGATTATTCTTTGATAAAGTCATATCTACGTGGTACCAAGGGGATGATTTTTAACGTTAGATATTAGAGCCAAAAATCGGAGTATGTATTTTCGAGGAGCCCAAAAATTAGAGACTCTATTAATACTTCAAAATTCTTAAAAACATTATTTTTTGACACTCATATCTGCGTGGTACCAAGGGGTTGATTTTCAACGTTAAGGGTTGGAGCCCGAAAATCGGAGTGGGTATTTTCGAGGAGCCCAAAAATCAGAGACTCTATTGTTACTTTAAAATTCTTAAAAACATTATTTTTTGACAAAGTCGTATCTGCGTGGTAACAAGGGGTTGGTTTTTACCGTTGAGGGTTGGAGCCCAAAAATTAGAGTAGGTACCTTCGAGGACCCCAAAAATCATAGACTTTATTGATAATATAAAATTCTTGAAAACATTATTTTTTGACCAAGTCATGTCTGCGTGGTACCAAGGGGTTGATTTTTAACTTTAAAGGTTGAAGTCCAAAAATCCGAGTGGGTATCTTCGAGGAGCCCAAAAATTAGAGACTCTAGCCACATTGTAGAATTATCAAAAAGATTATTTTTTGACAAAATCATATCTGCGTGGTACCAAGGGGTTTATTATTACCATTAAGGGTTGAAGCCCAACAATCGAAGTGTGTGTTTTCGAGGAGCCCAAAAATCAGAAACTCTATTGAGTCATGTCTGCGTGATTCCAAGGGGTTGATTTTTAAATTTGAGGGTTCAAGCAAAAAATTATCGTGGGTATTTTCGAGGAACCCAACAATCAAAGTTTCGATCCACACTGTAAAATTCTCAAAAAAATTATTTTTTGACAAAGTCATATCTGCATGGGAGAAAGGGGTTGATTTTTAACGTTAAGGGTCGGAGCCCAAAAATCAGAGTGGGTATTTTCGAGGAGCCCAAAAATCAGAGACTCTATTGATACTTCAAAATTCTTAAAAACATTATTTTTTGACAAAGTCATTTCTGCGTTGTTCCAAGGGATTGATCTTTAACGATAAGGGTTGGAGCCCAAAAATCGAAATGGGTAGTTTTGAGAAGCCCAAAAATCTGAGACTCCATCCACACTGTAAAATTCTCAAAAAGATTATCTTTTGACAAAGTCATGTCTGCGTGGGAGAAAGGGGTTGATTTTTATCGTTAAGGGTTGGAGCCCAAAAATTGAAATGGGTAGTTTTGAGAAGCCCAAAAATCTGAGACACCATCCACACTGTGAAATTCTCAAAAAGATTATCTTTTGACAAAGTCATGTCTGCGTGCGAGAAAGGGGTTGATTTTTATCGTTAAGGGTTGGACCCCAAAAAACGAAATGGGTAGTTTTGAGAAGCCCAAAAATCTGAGACACCATCCACACTGTGAAATTCTCAAAAAGATTATCTTTTGACAAAGTTATATCTGCGTGGGAGAAAGGGGTTGATTTTTAAAGTTCAGGTTTGGAGCCCAAAAATCAGGGTAGGTATTTTCGAGGAGCCTAAAAATCTGAGACTCCATCCACACTGCAAAATTCGCAAAAAGAGTATTTTTTGACAAAGTCATATCTGCGTGGGAGAAAGGGGTTGATTTTTAACGTTAAGGGTTGAAGCCAAAAAATCGGAGTGGGTATTTTCGAGGAGCCGAAAAAAGCCCAAAAATATGCCGGGAATAAATTTGTGAAAAATTCAAATTTTTTGAAGGGGGTTGATTTTTGAACTTAAGGGTTGTTTCGGGGGAAGTTTGTTTGCGGATTCCAAAAGCCCCAAAGAAGCCCAAAATTCTGAGATATGAAAAATCGCAAAATTCGATTGTGGAGGTGCTAGCTTAATGTACCTGATCATATTGACGTTCTTGTTTTCTTAAAGTGTTTTCGTGCTCAACTTATAATATCAAAAGAAACGTTTTTCCTCGGAACTTTTTCTATCACATTTTATCCCTTAAAGTTTTCTATAACGTTTTTCCTCGGATATTTCCGAGTAACATTTTTACCTCGCGATTCTGTTTACCTTTTTTCCTCTGGACTTTTTCGGTTACTATTTTCCTCGGAACTTTTTCTTTACTGTTTTTCCTCAAAACTCTCTGAGTCACATTTTTCCTCTGAGGGCTTCATGTTTGGAAATCAAATTCTGTCGTTTGGGCGGAAAAACTGAAAAAGATATTGAGTTTTCAAAATTGGAGTGCTAACTTCATGCTGCACAAAAAATTTTAATTTAAAAAAAAAATTCTTTTACCTACAGTTTGGGTGTTTTTGGACGCGTTTGGAAACTCACTTATGACGTTTGGACATCGAAATTGTGTGAGTATCGAAAAAAAAGTCCTTAGCACCATCTCGAGAGGTGCGTCTTCTCAAGTAGTAGTGACCTTCTTTGGCCAGCCAGGTCCTTAAATAGAATATTATGATGAGTCAGAATTCCTTACAAGAAAGTTTGTCGAAAAATCAAATTTTTAGAAGACATGCAGAATTTCAGCCCTTTTTCATTCCTGTGCAGCGGGGCTAAAGTTCTACTTTTCATGAGTAAAAAGTGACTTCATACGCAAATGACAAAACATATTTATGAGCAACATTTGGGGTTAATCGACCCCCTCACCGCAAAAACTGTGTTACCGAAAATTTCTAAAAATGTAAGACATTTTTGGTTTATCTAAATTTGCGTATACTTTCAAAATTTCTAAGATGTTCAAAATTTCTCAATCTGATGAAATGTTCAAAATTTCTATAATGTTCAAAATTTTATAAACTTAACAAAATTTCTAATATTTCGGAATTTCATCACATGTTAAAAATTTCTAAAATTATTAAAAATTCTAAAATTACCATAATTTCTAAAATGTTAAAAAAATGTTAAATTTCTAACATTTTTCAAATGTTTCAAAATTAGGGAATAAAATAAAAATTAATAAATATTTTTCGAATTTTAAAAAATTTAGAAATTTGGATAATTTTAGAAATTTTGATAATAACAACTTTTTTAAACATTTTTAACAATTTTGAACAGTTTAGAAATTTTTATAATTTTACAAATTTTAATAATTTTTGAAATTCTACAAATTATAATAATTTTAGAAATTTTAGAATATTTGGTATATTTTATAAATAATATTTTTTGAAAATGTTAGACGTTTTTATAATTTTTGAAATTTTGATAATTTTAGAAATTTTGAACAGTTTATAAATTTTGATAATTTTACAAATTTTAATAATTTTTGAAATTTTACAAATTATAATAATTTTAGAAATTTTGTAGAAATTTTAGAATATTTTTTGAAAATGTTAGACGTTTTTATAATTTTTGAAATTTTGATAATTTTTGAAATTTTGAACAGTTTATAAATTTTTCGATAATTTTACAAATTGTAATAATTGTAGAAATTTTATAAATTTAGAACATTTTAGAAATTTTGATAATTTTAGAAATTTGAATAATTTTAGAAATTTAAACATTTTAGATTTTTTGATAATTTTATAAATTTTGGTAATTTTATAAATTTTGAAAATGTGAGACGTTCTTATAATTTTAGAAATGTTGATAATTGTAGAATTTGTGAACAGTTTAGAAATTTTGAACAGTGTAGAAATTTTGATAATTTTAGAAATTTTGAACAGTTTAGAAGTTTGCATAATTTTACAAATTTGAATAATTTTTGAAATTTTACATATTTTAGACATTTTTGAAAGGACCCCGCACAAAATGTATTGAAAAAAGGTCTCGGTGGATTTTGATAATTTTTTGATATTTTGTAGAACATGACCCCCCGAACAAAAAATCATAATGACAAAACCCCGAAAAATGGACAGATTTTCATCTGCACCGCGCCAAAAGTACCCTTTCAGACAAGCATTCACGCTACATAGAAGCTATTGTCATTATGATTTTTTGTTCGGGGGGTCATGTTCTACAAAATATCAAAAAATTATCAAAATCCACCGAGACCTTTTTTCAATACATTTTGTGCGGGGTCCTTTCTAAAATTTTGTTAATTTTATAGATTTTGAAAATTTGAAATGTTTTTTGAATTTGACGATTTTATAAATTTTGATAATTTTATAAATTTGAATAATTTTAAAAATTTTAACATTTTTGAACATTTTGAATATTTTAGAAATGTTGATAATTTTATAAGTTGGGAACATTTTGCAAATTTTAATTTTTTTAGAACAATCTAGAAATTTGAATAATTTTAGAAATTTTAAACATTTGATAAAATTCAGAAATATTAGAAATTTTAATGAGCTTAAAATGTTGTCCTAATTAGAAATTTTAAACATTTTAGAAATTTAGAACATTTTAGAAATACTGAAAAATTGGGGAGAAAAATAGAAAATTTGAACATTTTATAAAATTCAGAAATTTTTATAATTTTTATTTATTTATTTATTTTATTATTATTTATTTACTCTTTTTAGAAATTTCGAACATTTTAGAAAGTTTGAAAGTATACGGAAATTTAGATAATACCAAAATTTTCAAAATTTTTAGAAATTTTCGATTCTACAGTTTCTCCGGTCAGGGGGTCGATTAACGCCAAATGTGTGCTCAGTGTTTACAGATGTATAATGTTTTATCATGTGCGTATGAAGTCACTTTTTATTCCTGACCAGTAGAACTTTAGCCCCGCTTCACAGGAATGAAAAAGGGCTGAAAGCATGCTTGTCTTCTAAAAATTTAATTTTTTGAAAAATTTTCTTTTCAGGATGTCTGACTTATCATATTCTATTTCAGGACATGGCTGACCAAAGAAGGTTACTACTACTTGAGAAGGCGCTGCTCGCGAGATGACTTTGAAGTCTGTTTTTTAATTCTGAATCTTTTTCATGCTCATTTTGCATAAAATTATTCATGATAAAATAGAGTTCTGATCGATCTTAATTTAAAAATTTTTAAATAGAGACACTAAACAAATTATTCGTTTCCAATCTGCAGGGTTTGTTTATGCATATTTTCTGATTTCTTTTAATTGAGTCTAAATAATTTTTACCTCAATTTTTTGAAAGAAATCTTTTATTTAAAAAATTTTGTAAGAAGAAATTTTAGAAATGTTATAAAAATTATTGGATTGTTTCTTTTTCCTATTTGTGAAAATGTAATAATCTAAATAGATTGGTTTTGAATCACCCATAAACATTAGACCTGGGCACTATGGTCTCTTTTCCTTTTCCAATATTTATAATTTACATATTTTCAGGCTTTAAAAAATGAAAAATGTTTATATTTATACATGATATATGTTTTAAAAAATGTCTTCCTGGTACTTATTTGAAAATAAGGTTGCCAATGGGATGTACATACTGTACCTATTTTGAAATCACCAAGATACTTATTAAAAATAAGTTGTTATACCCTTGTTGCCTATAACCAAAGGTATTCTGAGGAAGATGCCATATATACAAAATATGTGCATAATTTTTCTTATGTACCAATGAGTACTTTTGTAATAATCTTGTGCTGAATTTCTATTTAAAATTTTTTTTTACTTATGTCTTTTATTTTCAGATCAATTTGATATCTTATTTTTGTATTCATTTCTGAATTATTGAAAATGCTTTTTGTAACGAATTCTTATATTTTGTGTTTTTTCTCAGGTCTTTAAGAAAAAATTTTTGGTATCGTGTGCATTTTATGTTTTGGGTTAGTTCGAGAGGTTCGTTGAAAACTATGTCACTTGTCCTGGTAAACGAAAAGCTATAAAAATAAAAATAGTCCTCTCTCTCTCTCTCTGTCTCTCCCTATTTCTGTTAAATGTGGGAGGAAACGATTTCTAAAATCTGTTCATGTCTTTGAGAGTTTTCGAGTTAAAAAATAAGTTTAGTTTGCCTCGGTACTTTGAATACTTCACCACGTAATTTTTGTTAGTGACATTTTCATTTAAAATAATTTATAAATAATAATTTTTGTATATCTTAGTCAATTTTTCACTAATGAATGCAAAATTAGATTAATTAATCTTTTTTAAAAAAGTGATATGTGTTGTGTGTATGTGTATGTGAGTGTACACGTATAGATATTATTTTTATTTACAGGTATTATGTTTCTGATTTTTTCAATTAACATATTAATATATTGATCATACCTTGTCGTTTTCCTATAAATAATCCCTGATGAGGGAGTCTAAATTGACTCCGAAACATGATGGTTCCCGTAGTATAAAAAAGACGGATAAAGGAAAAAGTGAGAGGTTGGTTTTGGTTGATTTTTTCTCCTTTTCTCCCTCTTTTTTCATTGAGTTATTTTTGTCTCTAATGAGCCAAAAAGTGAGGTAGTTTAGAGGTCTGTTTTTTAATTCTGAATCTTTTTCATGCTCATTTTGCATAAAATTATTCATGATAAAATAGAGTTCTGATCGATCTTAATTTTAAAATTTTTTATTCGATAACTCACATAATTTTGACGTCCAAATCTCAGAAGGGAGTTTCTAAACGCGACCAAACGACATCCGAACGATTCCGCTAAACAAAAGTTGGATATTTTATGGTTGTTGTGCTAACTACACGGGTATTTCTTTTGTAGGGATAAGAAAACAGAAGATCAACAGTAGGGCAGAGAAATGGAAGACGAGCTAATTCATGCAGCAAATGAATATAAAGACGAGTTTCTAGATGCGTATATGATGAAGAAGGCGATTTTGAGACAGATTAATTGAAATTATAAAATTATTAAATGGAATTATATTCCTATGCTTCCATTCACATTTGTATTGATGAATATACCATTAAGTCATTTCCCTTTCGGCGAGCCTCAAGGGGTAAGCGTGACACTACCCGATTTGGGTAGTGTTTCTAGGTGGATAGTTTCTTGTAGTAAATAACTACAAGTGTGGGCTCACCACACCCACGACCGCCAACAGCAACGCAGTAGTATCAGACGGTCACCCATCCAAGTACTAACCGCGCCCAACACTGCTTAACTTCAGTGATCTAACGGGAACTGGTGTTTCCAGCGTGGTATGGCCGTTGCCATAATAAATAAATATTATATATATATATATATATATATATATAACAATGAATAATTTTTTAAATTTAAAAAAAGGGAATCTTTCCCCAAACTGGTTGAATATTAATATTCAAACAGTTTCGGGCAAGATTCCCTATAAGTCTAATATGATGTATTTTATTATAGTAAGTATACCATTAAGCCATTTCCCTTTCAGGGTAGGCGTGACACTACCCGATTTGGGTAGTGTTTCTAGGTGGATAGTTTCTCGTAGTAAATAACTACTACAAGTGTGGGCTCACCACACCATTCCATTTACGCTAATGCTAATTCTATTGAAATGATGAGTACTTGATTTCTTCCCACTGGTAAAAAAGGCGAAATTGTTGATGAAATTATAGGGTCAGAATGGAGTTGATTAGACTCCAGCGAAGTTTTAATAATTCCATTCTGGCCCTTTTCGTGTCCAACAATTCCGATATTTTAAGAGTGTGTGCTTTCGTTTTTTTTTGTTATTCGTTATAAAAATGTTAATAAAGTTCTATAGAAACTTTTAAGGATGACGAAGGCAATGTTCTGCTGAAATTTATACGACATTTTCGAAACAATGTTTCGGCAACGTTGCACAGAAATATCACTAAAAATTAAGAGAAAATATTTTGGTAAAATTTCGCGGACACATACGCTGCTACAATATTCAATTGGAATGTTGCCAATGTTTTAATTAAATATTCCAGTAATATTTCTGCCACATTGCGTGCTATGTGGGAAAATGCTGAAATCAGTCCTTTCTGGAATTTTCAGTTCAACTTCTAACAAAGAAGTCTATATATACAGTTTTCTCACTATATTTTATCTTGTTCCTGTCAGGACAAGTCGACCTGCCAGTTGCGATTGTCAAATTTCTACAACTAGCTAAAAATCTATTGTCTAAATTTTATATTAAATTTAAAGAGATCGTAGTTTGCCGCTAAAATATTATCATTTCCTGCCGATAAAACAGTTATCTTTTACAGCGGTCCGCCGGTGCTGCCTCTCGCAGTTGGTAGCGGAATCGCTGCGTCACGAGTTCGCCCTCTTTCCTACCATGATTTCATGCCGAGCTAACAGACTCTCAACATTCGGTATCGTCTGCTATGTTGTTGTTGACAAGTTGTCAGTTCTTCGTGTGTCGTTTTCCCGTGACGGTTTTCGTTTTCCTCCGGTTTGGACCGGATAACCTGGATTGAAATACCTGTCCGTTGTCTTCCCCGTCGGCTCACCTTGAATCTTTACCTCGCAACTTCTGTCTCGTTGCCAATTCTTACTTTCTAATTAAAGTTAAATCTGGTTCCTCTGAACTCCAGGTAATTATTTATATAATGCAAATTACTTAATCTATTTATTATTCTAGGCTGGGATCCTGGCTTGACGCTAAGATGAACTTTCCTTGATCTCGCCGAAGTCAAACCTAACCGCGAAACGTCACGCGAACGGAATTAGTGAAGTTACCGTCAAGCCAGGATCCCAGCCTAGAAGAATAATAAATAATAATTATAATATATATATATATATTTTTTCTTAATATTCTTAAGAAACTTCAAAACAAATTTTGAAAGTCTCAGATACATTAAGTAAAATTAAATATTCAAACGGATGGTTAAATTTGCAAGCAACAAATATGGATTCTCACCGAAAATGTTCATAGTTGATATTTCAATCAAAATTTATTAAGTTTCAACCAGTTGTATTTTAAACCGCGAAGGATTAAACATTTTCCAAAAGACATTATTTTTCTATAAAGTTTTCAAGAAAAAAGTTATATTTTTAAGTCTTTTTGTAATTTTTCTAAATTTGTCGAGAAAATTCAAAAAGATTGTTGAAGATTTCAGATATGACGAAAAAGTGTCTAGAAAATATCTAAAAAAAAATTTTATGTTACATGATTTTGAAAAATTGTGGGAAAAATTTACGCAGTGTCTCGTCGTCCCGAAATTCGAGATGACTAGTGCAATATTTTTCATAAGCTTGGCTATTTGTCCTGAATTTTCAGGTGGGGGCGGGAAGGCACCCCTGTGACTGGCCACATAAATAATATTGGTCCAACCCCCCTAATTTTTCGGGACGACTAGACACAGCCAAAAATTTAAGTCCTTTTAAATAAATTTAAAAATTCTTAACGATTAGGAGAAATTTTATATTTAATAAATTATCTGATATCTTTCAAAGTTTGAAAATTTTTTTAATATCTTTAAAACGTCTAAAATTAATAAACTTCTTTTAAATATTCAAACTCACTCGAATTATTCACTTTAAATATTACCAGGAATCTTGAGAAAATATTTTTATTATCTTGAATATTAACTTTCAAAATCTTTTAAAAACTTTCAAATTTTATTTCAATATATAAAACATAATTTTAAAAAGTTTTTAAGAATATTTTCAAATTTTTAAATATTTTTGAAAATTTTTAAAAACTTTCAATTATCTTTTACAATGATTAGAATTTCTCCTAAAATTTTGAAAAACATTCTGCAATATTAAAAAATGCCGTAAAATCTTTCAAATTATTGTTTGAAAAATTTGGAAATCTGTTATGTTTTTAAAAAAATGTACGTTTTCGATTTGTTGAAATGTTTTTAAATTAAAAATTATTTTTGCTTTTTTCAAACCCCTTCTAAATATAATTTGAAATGTTTTAAAATTATGTAAAATATATATTTCAAACATTTATTTTAATATAAAATATAAATTTCCCATGGAAACTTAAAAGAAAATGTTTTTTTTAAACCCTTGAAAAAATTAAAAATTTTATTCCAAAAGCTTCAAAAATCTACATTTTGTTTAAAATTTGTTAAAATCTTTTTAATAATCAAATAATATAATAATTTTTAATACAAAATAAAAATTTCGATTAATTATTTATTTATTACTTTTATTTGTTTATTTGATTTTAACGTTATATAAAGTAAGTAAATCAAATCAAAATTTTACAAAAAAAAGTTAATCTTTTAACAAATAGTTTTATGCATAAAGAGAAATTATGAACTTTCGACGGAAAAGTTGTTCTTCAAATAAAATCATTAATCGTCAACCAAAAAATTAATTGTTGGCAAAGTAGTTCAACTTTTAACAAAGGAGTTGAATTTTCAACAAAAATAAATAGATTTTCAACGGAAAATATGATAGTTGATATTTACATCAGAAACGATTTTAGTTTTTAATTATAAACCGGTTTTTACAACCAGCTTTGCAAAAGAAACTCTCAATTTCGGCAGTCTTTAATTTTCATTATTTTTCTCAGCATTGTAAAAAATTATAGAATATTTTGCTGTGATATAATATTCTATTTTAGATTTATTATTTTTATAAAACAAGTTATTATCTTTTAGAAAAACTACAAATAATAAAATCTACGAATATTTTTTTTAAATTGGTCATATTATGTATTTTCAGAAATAATTGAAACCAAGAATGTGTGAAACGTATAGAAACAAAAATCAATACACACAGCTATTCTAATAGAAAAATGTAGGGGTGTTTTCGGCCACAGCACTTGTCATGACATCATTTGACTTCGAGAGTTCGTTCGGTATCTTTAGAGTTTATACGACGTCTGGGGTGCGTTCCAAGGAGAGCAGAATTTCGTCGAATACTTCTGGGATACGTTGCTGTTACAATGGATACCAGCCGTAAGTTTGTATTATTTTCAATTTTACTTACATATGAATTAACAAAAACAATTGAAATTATTTATGTAAATTGCATATTAAACAAGTTTTGAGAATTTCAGACTTTTAAAAATATTTGTCAAATCTTAATAAGGACTTTAGGTGATTTCAACAAGTTAAAAAAGTTGAAGACCTTCTAAAGAATTTCAACGAATTTTAATGGCTTTTAAGAAATTCGAAATATTATTTTAAAAAATTAAAGTTATCTCATGAAATTTAAACAGATTTTAAGAAATTTTAGGAGATTTATAGATATTGAAAGTGTTACTTTAATAAATTTTAAAGAATTTGGAGAATTTCAAAATATTTCAAGGGATTTCAAAAAGACTTTACATTATTTTAAGGATGTGATTTTAGTGAGTGTCAAGTGATTTCAAGAGATTCAAAGGATTTTTAAATGAACGCAACAGACGTTCAGTAATTTTAAGAAATTTCATATGATTTCAACGAGCTTAAAAGGATTTGAGGAATTTTTAAGAATTAAAAGGGGTTTTAATGGCTTTTAAGAGAGTTGTTAAGTTAATTAAAAAAATTCAAGCGATTTTAAATGATTTTAGGAAATTTAAAGAGATTTCAAATAATTTTAAGGAATTTGAAAAGATTTGAAGATATTTCAAGTATTAATAAATAAATTTATAGAAATTTAAATACAATTTTAATGAATTTTAAGGATTTTAAAATATTTCAGGGGATTTCAAAATGACTTCAAGGGATTTCAATACATTTGATGTGATTTTAATTAACTTTTAGGGATTTTAGGTATTTCGTAGGAATTTGTGGAGATTTAGAGATATTTTAAGTAATTTAAGAAAGTTCAAAAGGATTTTATAAGACCATAAAAAACTGCATTGGCTTTCAAGATATTTTAAGGGATTTAAAAAAATTTACGGTTTCAAAATTTAAATGTAATTTAAAAATATGAATAATTTGTTTGCATTGTGTAAAATCTGTAAAATCATTGCAAATATTCTAAAATTGGTTGTACTCAATATGAAAGTCTTAAAATCTGTTGAATTTTTTTAATGTGGAGTCTACACTGTCGGCTGTTTTTCACGAAAAGCGAAATACTAAATAAAAGAGAATTACGTATATAGTCATGCAAATACCTGAAAATATAATTTTCAAGGTAAATACGGACGAAAAACATGTTTTTAAAAAGAAAAATAATCTGTTAGCTTCTTTTTACATAGAAGTACGGTGAGCGTAGACCAGGTATTTTCGTTGTGAATAGGAATTTCGTTAAACATAAGCGATTATTCATTTAAATTAAGAAAATTGCTCATAATTAGAATGAAAATTTATCGATTTTGTTATTTTTATAGATTTGGAAAAATAAAAAAATATCAAGAAACGCTTACGTAAAGCCAATAAACGCACTGCGCAGCGTAAAGCGCAGTAGGTCAGCCCGCTAAAGTTTTGGGATCGTCCAGGCAAATAATCGATATTTCGTTTAAATTACAAGCATTGTGTATGATAAATATAAAACATTTCTGTGTTAATTATTTAGCAATGTATTTTGATACGCTGTTATTTTTTACTAAAATTGGTATTTTTCTTGCATTAGTGTGAAAGTTTATTAATAAATCATATTTTAAGAAAGAAAAGATCAATTCAAAGATATAATGTAAAAATTGCTTAAACATTTAAATGCAAATATGTGTTTAATGATTTTTATATTGTGAACTGAGTATCGGATCGGAATATAATTTTCAAAATTATAGGTATACATGTTTTAATGATTTAGCGATGTAGTATTTTGATGCCATGATTTACAAAAATGGCCGTGAAAGTACCCGCAAATGTCGTACACAAATTAAGTTTTTTTCGCAATATTGAATTGCATATCCTGAAAGTACAGAAAAAAATATTTTAATGATTTATCAATATATTTTCATGCGTTGTTTATAAATATGGTATGGGATCATATCGTATCGTTTATATTTGAGGTATCATAAGTTATTTTGTGGGCATTTTCATGTCTACATTTGCATCACCGCGCCGCCCTCATTCATAATATATTCCGTGAATTTTCTTAGATCTCCATTTTATAATTACAGGATAATTTTTTAACTACACATTATTGGTATTTAAATTCATAATTATATTAATTATTATTGATATTGTTTTCCGGATTTATTGCGTTGGTTAGTCGTGCACTTGAAATCTTCAAATGATGTCTCGCCCGTTACTGTTAATAATAGTAATCGTAAATGAAGTAATTCTACATTTCATGGATTCACTGAATAAATTCTTTCAGAATCTAATTTCAGCAAGAATTTAAGTGGTCAAAAACTTTTAACAAATAAATAGTTATTCGAAAACTGGGTAAATGATAAAAATTAATATAAAAGTTGGCGCACGCATATAATAGTCTAGTAATTCTTAAATTACATGGCCGTACTCTAAAATGCGTGAAAGTCCTCTTCGTATTCTTTATATCGATAGTTTTTAGACTTCGCAAAAAAACGTAATTTTTTCTCGTTTTAACATTGAGAATTATATTTGCAGGTATTTTCATGTCCATGTTCGTAATCAACGCATCGAAATACATCAGTATGCGAGGTTTTAAAAAATGTTGTAAACTTAGCATTTTTCTTTTTAAAAACGAGTTTTTTAAAAAGTTTTGACCTTGAAATTTTGTTGTTGTTGCAATTTTCATGGCAATATTCGTGATCAGTGAATGAAAAATATATCGCTACACGCTTTTCGGAACTGCACACCCGGGATGAAAAAGAGCCGGCAACGAGCAACCTTGCCGGCGTCGGCAGGCTAGCCACTACGTTTTTTTGAATTCTTCAAAATCTTTTGAGATATGTTAAAATATGAAAGATCACTTTAAATATTTTGAATTATTTATAATCTTTGAAAATAACTTAATATCCTCATTTTATATTTTGACACAATTGATCAAATCTGTTGAAATTCCTTGAAATATTTTGAATTTTATTAAAATCTTCTGAAATAACTTATAATTTTTCGAAATGGTAAAAATAATTTTGAAATCCATTAACATGTTTTGCATTCTTTTAAAATATTCTGAATCTTCCCAAATACCTAAATATTTTTTTAGTTAATTAAAATCCTTTAAAAAGTATTTATATTACTCGAAATCACTTGACGCCTTTTGATATGCTTTTAAATTATTTCAAACGTATTGAAACTATTTAAATATATTTAATTCTTTGATATATTTCAAAATATATTTAAATATTTGCAAATCTAATTAAAAACTTGCACACTTGCAACAGTTTTAGCTTCCAACCAAGTAGTTAAATTTTCAATAAAAAAAGGTTAATTATCAATGAAAAAAATAATAAATAATTGACATTTCAACCAAGAAAAGATTTTGGTTTTAAATAAACAACAGTTGAATTCAACTAAAGAAGGCCGATTTTCAACAAAGTAGGTAAATCTTCAAACAAAATAGATTAATTTTTACGCAGTGTCTCGTCGTACCGAAATTCGGGATGTCTAGTGTCTAGTGCAATTTTTCAGGTGGGGGCGGGAAGGCACCCCTGTGACTGGTCACATAAATAATATTGGTCCAACCCCCCCCCCCCCCCTAATTTTTCGGGACGACTAGACACAGCCTAATTTTTAACCAAACCGTTTCATTTTTCACTTAATTTTCCACCAGATAGTTGAATATAAAACTAAAAACTATAAATTTTTAACCAAAAGCGGAAAAGACTAATTTGCCGTTGAAATAATTGATTTTCAAACAAAGAAACAAAAAACGAATTTTAACAAAATAGTTTAACTTCAACTAGAGAGATGCATCGTTAAATAATTGAATTATTTTTTAACCAAGAAGTTCAACAATTAATTGAATTTTCAATCAAGAAGATTAAATTTTTACCCAAAAAACGAACTTACAATAAAGTACATCAATTTTCAATTAAATTGTTCAATTTTCAACTAAAACGATTAATTGTAAACCAACAGTAGACTAATTAAATTTTCAGTTAACAAAATTAATTAAAAACCGAATTTTCAATCAGAGAGATGGATCTTTAAATTGTAAAATGAATTTTCAACAAAGAAGTTCAACTTTCAACCAAGTAATTGCATTTTCAATCAAGAAGATTAATTTTGTACCCAAAAAAACGAACTTACCATAAAGTAAATCAATTTTCAATTAAATTGTTGAATTTTCAACTAAAGCGATTAATTGTAAACCAAAAGTAGAATTTTTCAGTTAACAAAATTAATTAAAAAACGAATTTTCAATCAGAGAGATGGATCTTTAAATTATAAAATGAATTTTCAACAAAGAAGTTCAACTTTCAACCAAGTAATTGAATTTTCAATCAAGAAGATTAATTTTGTATCAAAAAAGATGAACTTAGAAGAAAATACTTAAATTTTCAACCAAGTGGTTGAATTTTTAATTAAAAATGATCAATTTTAAACCAAATAGAGTAATTAAATTCTCAGTTAACAAAATTAATTTTAAAAATGAATTTTTAACAAAAAATTTTTATTTTGAAGTAGAGAGATGGATCTTCAAATAATAAAATGAATGTTTAACAAAGTAGTTCATCAAAATCATTCTAAATTTCAAAATTTCTTTTTGTAACTTTCACATTATAACTTTATAGATCAGCAGGATTCCAAGAGTGAATTGAAGAAATTAACAGGAAACCCAGATGGCTGGCCATATTCTTGTACAACAACTTCTGCTAGTAACTTTTCTGCCAAGACTTTAATAGGATGCGACATTGATGAAACTTTGGTTATCAAAGAAGAAATCATTGAGGGTATGACAATTTCAATTTGAATATCCCTAATGAAACTACAAAAAAAGCAATGGCATATTATATTTTATTGAATTTTTAGATCCAGGGAAAATTACAGTCGATGAAGGGAATGAATCAATTGAGTCAAAATTTTGTACCGTATATATAAAAGAAGAAGATAGTTTCGAGGTTAAGCCCGAAACGCCGACCATAAAGAACCAGAAAAATCAGGAATCTGAACAGGAAAAGAAGTACACATGTAAAAAGTGTGCTCGAACCTATTCTACACTGAAAAGTTTAAAAAATCATAAAAAATATGTATGCGGGGTCATGGCACAGTACAGCTGTAAATTGTGCGACAAAATATTTAAACACAAAGGTGTCCTGAAAACTCATGTAGATCGCGTGCATCACAAGTTGGTAGTAGTATATAAATGCGATAAATGTTCGAGAAGTTACAATTGGCTAAATAGTTTAAATCGACATAAACGTGTAGATCATGTAGCAGTAAAAGAAGAAGAAGAAGAATTGAATAGAAAAAGTAATCTCGTAAAACACATTATTCCACGCTACTTACAGATAGAAAAACAATTTATGTGTGACTATTGCGAATATAAGTCGAATAGGAAAAGTAACCTCGCATATCACATTAATTCATGCCACATACAAGCATTGGTATCCATGTATAAATGTGACGAATGTGCGCAAAGTTACAAGCGGCTAGACACTTTAACTCGACACAAACGTGCAGTTCATTTAGGGGTAAATGAAAAACTTATTTGTGACTATTGCGGACTTGTAACGACTAGGAAAAGTAACTTGGCACGGCACATTATTTCACGCCACTTACAGGCAAAAAAACAATTTACATGTGACTATTGCGAACATAAATCGTATAGGAAAAGTAAACTCGCAAGTCACATTACTTCACGCCACTTACAGGATTCGAAATCCAGGCACAAGTGCGACAAATGTGCCCGATTTTACAATCGGCTAGACAGTTTAACTCGACACAAACGTTTAGTACATGCGTTAGTCAAACCAGAAATTATTTGCGAATTGCGGCTATAATTTCAAGGTAGAATATCATTTGGTAAAACACATCAAACTTCACGCCATCTGAAATAATAGTAACTTAATAGTGTAAGAGTAACTTAAAGTCATTATTTTACAACATCTCAAGTAATTCAGTAATAAATTGAGAAAACTCTTTTTTGTATTACATTTAATAGACAGAACCGTAACGCCACGAGACAATATTTAGTTGATTTTGTTCTGTTTGCGCCCCTCGCGACCGGCACCTGGTGAAGGGGCACCGACGCACAGTGGTCCGGATCGTCGAAAAGGTGGTCAAAAGTCGAAATATTATCCGACTGACATGAAATTTATTTTGTAAATATGTTTTGGGTCCCTAATTCCAAATCTGTTTTCAAAATTAAAAATGGCGGACCCAATATGGCAGCTAACACATTCTGAATATGACTACAATTTTATGAAGTCCATTTAAGAAAAATTGCGTAGATTGCTGGTTTTAAATATGTCATAAAAATATCAAAATTCAGAATGGCAAATCTAATACGTTCGTCAAATTGATAAAAAATCCTATAAGAGCATGAAATTTGTTTTATAATAGTTTTTCGAATTCCTGATTTCGAACCTCTTATTCAGTTGTATCGAGTGAAAGGTGAGTCAGTACTGATGAAATAATAATTTTTTAAACAAATAAACCATACACACACATTTATTCAAATATACTCTTTGAACATTGCATAGATATTTAAATTTTTAAATTGTACGCATTTTTGTCGGTTGAACATATATACAAATCATTTACAGTATGTTACAAAATTTTACAAAATTCGTGTTCATTTGATTTTTATGATATTTCTTTCTCTATTTTGAAACGATCATTCTGAAACTAATCTTTCCTTTTTCGCAGGATCAATATATTTGGAGATATTGAAGATTAAATGTTCAATATCACATAAAAAATGTAAAAATCATATTGCGAACTTGCAAAAACGTAAGAAAAGGTATATGGCAATTTTGAATTAGGAACCTTCAACATTTCCGAATTGTTCGATACAAGGTTTAACAAACATAAAAAAGGACACTTCATTAGAAGAACAACAATTGCATTGACGGCTTTACCTACCTGATGTAACTTTCTTCACAGTCGTGGGGCACTCGGGCCTCACTGTCACTAGCACTATCCGGTTCAAGATCTCTTAGGCACCTGCCACAATACCCAGGTAACAGGTCCATTATAGGAATTACCTCCAACACCTATATTTTTCACTTCTATTAAGAAAACCTAGTCCGTGGTTGTAGTACCATTGTTGAATCATTTTAAAGTTAACATGTGAGAACATTTTCCTTTATATTTTTTAAATTATATTTGATAATTGTTTAAAATAAATTAATTAAAAAAAAACATTAACTAAATAGAATATTGAATATCTAAATAGGAGAACACTGAAAACTGTGTAAATTAAAATTACTATGTCATAAAATTGTTATAATAGGCAACACGCGCCTCAACTCGCGCAAATTCCTGCCGGTGTGGCCTTCGTAATTAGCATCCCATTTGAAAAGTCGCAAATTGCCGCAAAAATCTTTTATGGAAATCAATTTATTAATTCTTTCACAACAACTTAGCGTTTCCACATTTCGCGGCAAAGCCCAGCAACTTAATGTTTTTTCAATCGAAAGCTGATTGAATGAGAAATATTTTTACCCGAAAAACATTAATAAAAAAAATTAATAATGTTGATAAATATTAAATGTTTAACACGTGAATCACTTAAAGGAGATAATACACTACAATTCTATATAACCATTTTTTAAATATTTTTTACTGGTGTTGATACAGCATCTCCTAAAGTTGAGGTATATATGGGTATACATTAGGCGTTGGGAGCGATTTCTCCAATTTGTTGAACTTTGAAACCTGAAAAATTGCTTAAAATAATAATATTTTTTTAATTATTTTTGTACGCTCATGTGCTTTAGATACTCGTTAATTGATTGGCATCGATATTTCATAAAAAAAAAAAAACTTATTTTTTTGACTTTTGACCACTTCTTCGACGATCCGGATCACTGTGCGACGGCTTCACCCTAGTTACGGCTCTGTAAATGGGTGTTTACCTCTAATCACTTTTTGAGAAAATCAGTCCATAATACATAATTTTACATTTCAATAATTCCGAAAGAGTAAATTTACATTATTTCGATATCGACATAAATGCCTTTGCTTGAAAGTATAATTTGTTATTATACGTTCCGTTTTTTTGGAGAAAATATGTGTATGAGATGTTATAGAATGATGACCATTTTCTTTTCGATTTACCCGCAACTGTAAACTACTCAATAATGATATTGAATAAAGTGGATTATGGTTGTACAACTTTTATGATAGAAATTTTGTTTTTGTGTATCACAAATAAGTAAAGTTAACATAGATATGTGTAATACTTCATTTATGAACTATAAAGAATGGAGAAATACTTTGTTTGATATGTATTATTTATTATTTACTATAAAGAATTATGGAATTTTCTACACTATAATATTATACATTGACGAATGTATTGTATTCTGAGACAATAAAATAATAAGTTTTCTAAGATTTAGATACTTTCTTTCCACTTAATGTCTTAATTTAATTTCTGCTGCATGATTAATTTATTTTCAGGTTACATATGAGGAGTTTACTTTCAAAAGGGCATATATCCACTTTTGGTTTTTGTCGAAAAATCGGGGGGAAAAAAACGTTTTACAGCATTTATAAAAAGAATTGGTTTTTCTGGTTTACTACATTATTTCGTCCTAGACCATGTACCAAATTACCAAAAGTTTGGATTCTCATCATCTCATCCAGAGACTGGATGTATTCTGTTTTGGTGGCAAAGCCAATGGGCCAAAATATCTCAAGTGTGCCACTTTTAAATCGATAGTTCTATTTTCAATCAATTTATACAGTTTTCGATTCTTTTTTATATCAAAATAACTCCCCTCAAATATTTTTGCAAAAAATTTATTTTTTCAAAAATTATTAAAACCTTCTCAGCATAAATCACCAACCAATTGAGACTCTCGGTTTCCTTTCTCTGTCCTCACCCCCCCCCCCCCCACACGCAGTAACAGAAGTATTGGTGGGACTGACGTTACAGATAGACTATCCACCGTACGACGAATAATCACTTAACTTGGACATGATTTCGGCTCGCAAAACAAATTTCCCGCATAAAGGTGATAGTTGGGTGTACAATCTAAACATGAATAATACAAACAATAAAGTAGCCTCGGAATGGACTGAAACTTAGATTGACGAAATGCATACACACGGTAAACGTAAAGGTCGAGTTTCAGGCGATGAATGGAGACTGGGTGTCTGGAATGCTAGAGGAGTGAATGACCTTAAAATAAGAGAACTACGAGAAACTATGCATGCAAGGAAACTAGATATTTTATGTGTACCTGAGACGAAGAAAAAGGGTTGCGAAAGTAGAAACATAGAAAATGGGGTGTTGAAAGGCGGTTTTGAAATATGGTCAGGAGTAGGTAGTGAATCAAATCGTAGTCAAGGGGTCGGTTTAATTATGAATGAAAAAGCAAGACAGCATCTCAAAGATCATGATTTTGTATCTCCCAGATTGTTGTGGGCTAGAATGAAGGTAGGAATCAGAAGGTTATTTATCATAGCGTGCTACGCCCCAGTTGACAGTGAGCCGCGAGAAGTCAAAGACGCTTTCTGGGACACTTTAAATGACACAATAAGTACTTGCGATCAAGGTGAAAGAATAATTCTGCTAGGAGATATGATCGGATGGGTCGGCGTCCAACGTCAGGATACAGATAAAGAAAGGGTACTAGGTAAATTTGGGGATCCAAGAAAAAATTATAACGGGGAAAAATTAGTTAGCTTATGCTTAGAAAAGGGCCTATTTATTACCAATACTTGGTTTCGACATAAAATGATCCACACGTACACTTGGTGTAAAGGAAATAACCGCAGTGTAATTGACTTCGTTATTGCGGATGAAAGACTAAGAGAACTAGTCAAAGATACAAGAGTCATGAGGGGTTCCGAATGCAATACTGATCATTATCTTTTAATCTCTAAAATAAACTTAGGCCGGGGACGGAAAAGAAAGAGAACAGAAAAAACGAAACAAACTCGAATAAAGATTGAAAATTTACAGAAACCGGAAGTGCGAATAGAGTTTCAAAATAAGTTAAGCGAACGCATAGATAGGGCAACTTGGGAAGCGCTTACGAGCAATAAAGATATAGAGGGCGCGTGGGCTTTATTACGGGATATCATTGTTAAAACTGCAATTGAAGTGTGTGGTACGGCAGTGGTAGGAAGAAAGTCTGGTGATGCGTGGTGGAATGATGAAATTCAAGCAGCCCAGCGAGAAAAGAAAAAAGCGCACAAGAGAACATTAAACATGACAGGTCTTAGCGATGAGGAGAGAAATAGACTCAAAAATGATTACAAAGACAAAAAGAGGAAAATGAAACGACTAGTCAAGGAGAGTAAAGAAAAAATCAGAACAGAAGAAGAGAACAAAATACAGAACTACTTTGAAGGAATTATGAAACTATTATATAAACAGTTGAAGGAAAGTAAGAGTACAGAGTTTGCCAGCATGAGAAACAGCAAAGATGAAATGCTATATGATGTAGACGAGATAGTAGACGCTTTAAAAGACTCTTTTAAAGAACTATTAGGAGGTGAAGATATAGGACAACAAAACTGCGACATAGAACATAATGCATTAGAAAACCCAATTGAAAAAGTCTGTGTCACTGAGGTCCGAGACATAATTAAGAACTTGAAAAACGGTAAGGCTGCTGGCATAGACAGTATTAGTGCTGAAATGCTCAAATACGGTGGCGAGTACATACCTCACAGGTTGTGCGAATTAATAAATTTATGTATCGAGACGGGGAAAGTCCCAGACGATTGGAAAAAAGCGATTATCGTACCAATATACAAAAGAAAGGGAGATAAAAACAACTGCAGTAATTACAGAGGTATCAGCCTACTAAGTACCGTAAGTAAAATATACTCAAAAATACTTATTCGTAGGGTAATGGAAATCACAGAAGAAAAAATATGGGAAGTCCAAAGTGGATTTATGCCAGGAAGATCATGTACAGATCAGATATTTAGCCTAAGACAGATCACAGAAAAAAGCTTGAGAGTAGGAAAGAAAGTTTTCTGTGCATTTATTGACCTAGAAAAAGCATTTGACACGGTAAATAGAAGTAAACTTTGGGAAGTTCTTAAAGAATACGGAGTAAATGGAGGGCTCCTGCAAGCAATAAAAACAATATATACAGGTAGTAAAGCGAGCGTAAGGGTAAACGGGAAACTGAGTGACTGGTTCGATATTACGCAAGGCGTGAAACAAGGATGCGTTATGTCCTCGTGGCTATTTATCATATTCATGGATAAGTGTCTAAGAACTGCACTCTTCGACGAAGAAGGTGTAGATCTCCAAACAGTGAAGGTACGTGCGTTAGCTTTCGCAGATGACAAGATTATTATGGCAGAATCAGTCGAGGACTTGCAAAGAATGTTGAATAAACTTCATACAAGCATGAAGGACATGGGACTCAAAATTAACGTAAATAAAACAAAAATCATGGTGTTTGAGGGAAAGAGTGAGAAAACAATGTGCAACATTGTCCTAAATGATGAGAGATTAGAACAAGTTGACAAGTACGTATA
>CAKNYM010043821.1:0-12167 GCA_932195095.1 Andricus curvator | reverse complement strand
CCTACTTTCCTCTCATTTCCTCAACCATGATATGACCTAATTTCTCCTCATTCCCCCCACTTTCCCTACGTTCCCTGGCCTTATTTCTCCTTACTTTCCCTACTTACTCTCCCCTAATTTCTCATAATTCCCCTCCCCTCACTCCCACTACTTCCCCTCCTCTCATTTCCCCTCCCTTACCTTACTTCTCTTCCCATATTTCCCCTCTCTTCCCTTCCCGTCACTTGCCCTACTTTCCATCCTCTCATTTCTCTACACTTCTCCTACTTCCCCTCCTCACATTTCCCCTCACTTCCCCTCTTTGGGAAAAAGTTTAAGAACAGATGGACGGATGGACAACCGACCAAGACTATAAGTGTTTTTGCCAGGGGCTAAGAAACCCTTAAAATTTTAAAAATTTAACACCTTAGTTTCAAGATCCTAATTTAAGAATGCTTCAGTTTGTCATCGGCTTTAGAATAATATTGATGTTTCCAATTTAAAATTTCACAATGTTGTAGGCTACTACTTTAAAATTGTACAATTTTAAATATTTTTATTTTTATTTTGAAAATTTTGAAAAATGTTTTTCAAGAATTAAAATGTTTAATTTTAGATTCAAAACATTATTTATCATTTGGTTTGAATTTTAGTCAGTTTTAAATTTAATAATTTTAGATTTTAATGTTTTAAATTGTTTGGATTCAATTTTAAACGTACAAAATTGTATGGTTATTTAGATTCTTGAAAATCCTAGAATGTAAAATTGAAAGACTTTTCAGTTAAAGGATTTGTAAGTAAACAATTTTGAATTGAATGCCTCAAGAATAAAATCGAAATAATAAAAAATTAGGACAATAATTTTTCAAATTCATGCGTTAAAATAAGGAGATTTAAAACCAGGCATTCAAAATTGAATTATTTTTTATTTGAAATTGTTTTAAAATATTGAACACTTCAAACGCAACTGAAACAACAAATTTCGAAATGAAAGGTTTAAAATTGTGCAACTTCAGAAATTGGAATTACAGCGACCTTGTTTTCTATTATTTTTTTACTTCTTAATTTTCAAGGTAATATCTTAAAATTGTCCAATTTTTAGTGGAAGATTTTAAAAAATTTATAATTTAAAAATTGAAAAATATTTGACTGGAATATTTCGAGAATTTAAATATTGAAAGCAGAATTTGTAATTGTTCTCTTTCATAAGCCTTTATTTTGTAATTGAAATTGAAATGATTGAATTATGAAAAGTATAATCAACAATCGGAAAATGGTTAATTTATAAATGATTTAAATTCATTTTAACTAATTGAATTTTGAAGGAGTTGAGTATAAAAAAGTTTTAATATCACAGTTCTCGGTAATTAAATTTTTTTCGGTTTTAAATGAAGTTCAGATTCGTTTAATTTTCAACATTTCGTAGTAGTAATTTTTTCATTTTTAATGTTTCCCATTTAAAAACATTAAAAAATTTTCCATTTTGAACGGTGAAAATAACGGTCTTGACTTTGAAACCTTCAATTTAGTTTTCATTTTCAAATCGTCAAATTTTAATCGTTTCGATTTAAAAATTATTTAAATTCAAAATTTTTTAATTATCATATATTTAATTTTGAACGCTTTTAGTCATAAATAATACAATTTCAATTTCACTGAGTTTTAAATGTTCCAATTATCAAAAGTCTTCTGAAACTATTAAATTCTGAAATTTTTGAAATTGTCCTATTTTCGAGATTTTAATCTGAAATAATTCTATTTCGAGATTCTTTAATTCCAACTAATCAAATTGACCAATTTTTCAAAATTTTACCCAATATAAAATTGTTTGATTTGAAACGGTTTCAATTTAATAACGTTCAATATACATTTTTTAACTTTTAATATTTGAAAATAAGTTTAGTAATGGTTTTTTCAATTGATTATATTTTTAAAGTTAGAAAATAAAAATTCTGGGACGTGAGATTACAGCGAACTCTTGCTTATTCCAAGGCGCACCTATATCAAGTCCCCCATATTGGGATATTTCAAATTGTGCAGTTCCGTCACCTCCCATTCAGTCTCGCCCGAACCAGTGGCTAACCAATTAAAAAGAGGCCCGAAGAGCGGGAAGTTTGAATTGAATATTTTAGCATGACGTCATGGGGATGCATACGAGTTTTTAGAGAAACTATTCTAACCGTAAAAGTAAGTCATAAATGTACAAATAGTAATATTTGTCAGTTTAGAATGTATTTTCTCAGTCATATTCCATTATTTTCTTGATTGACAGATCAAAGGATGAAACAGAATTGAGCAAATGCATTCTACACTTGAAAAATATTACTATTCAGACTTTTATAACTTACTTTTACGTTTAGAATATTTTCTCCAAAAAGGCGTATGCATTCCCATGTTAAGATGTACCAATTCTGCTAACCTTCCTGACATTTTCACCTATCCTATCATGATCGTGACGTCATGCTACAATACTCAATATTCCGCGAAATATTTGAGTCGTTTTTTGATTCTATTATACTAATTTTCAGTTGGAAAATTGTACTATTTCAAGGAAATGTTATATTTGTTACATCGTACGTCAACAAAAACACTTGAAAAACACTGGCATGCATGATGCGCAAATGCAAGGGCGCACACATTCTTGCAGCGCGCGCATCGATACAAGGTCGGGCAGCCAATGAACGTCGCTTGACAAAATCACCTCACGACTCGCGGTAGAGGTGGGGGCCCCTCCAGCCTTGAAATACCCAAATCTTTACGTTTCGCGGCCCTTGGAATAGGCAAGAGTTCACTGTACTTGCATTTGCTTCTAGTAAAGAGAATAAAAGGCAAAGTTCTATTAGAATTTACAAAGCAAATATACCTACTTTGACACAACAAATTTACTTACTTATTCTAACTCTTATATGAACTTCCTGGGGTGCTATTTGAACTGGGTCATTTTTTCCAGATCCGCAACAAGTTGCATTAAATCGCGAAGATTGCGATTCCGTTTCAGTCATAGTTGACTGCCAAAATTCAGATTCTGAACTTAAACTTCGACTTTGTACTATACTAAATTCATTGTCTGGGTAAAATACATCTTGCTCAGGACAAAACTTGGATATATCTGTGGCTGGAGCATAGAAGCATCGAGGTTCATTCAAGTCCTGAAAAATGCATTATTTAACAAATAAAACTAAATAAATCCTGGCATGTGTCGAAATATATTGAATTTTCAACAAAATAGTTGAATTTTCAACCAAAAAAGTAGATTTTTTAATAATTAATTAAATATTTCAAAAATATAATCATTTATAATAGATTATAATTAAATTAACTAATTTTGAACGAACTTTGGATGAATTTACAACCAAGAAAGAGAGTAAAATTTTTAAAAAGTTGACTTTTAAACACGTAAAGATAAATTTGTAATAAAAAGTTAACTTTCAACTTAATAGTTGAATTTGGAAAAAAAAATTTTTTAACCAGACAGATGAATTTACAACCAAACAGTTGAACTTTCAGCCCTCTTTAACCAAATAATTAAATTTTAAACTTAAAAAAATAAATGTTCAACCAACTGGTGGAATTTTCGAAAAAAAAGGTTAACTTCACTCAAAAACTGTTGCACCAAATTTTCCAAAAAACAGTTGCATTTTCGACTTTTTAACAAAACAGTAAACTTTTCAACCAAGAAAGACGAATTTTCAATAATTAATTAAATAATTAAAAATCATAATATTTTATAATACATTATAATACAAAGTATATACAAACAAAAAATAAAATAGTTTAATTTTAAATTAGAGAAATAAGTTTTTAATTAATTAAAATAAAATTTCAACAAAATATTTAAATTTACAACCAAACATCATTTTTCAACCAAAAAGATGAAATTTCTATTCAAACAAATGTTGACGAAAAATCCAAAAGTTCAATTTTTAGTTAAAAAAATTAATTTTCAATAAGAAAAAACTAATTTTCAACCAAAAAATGAAATTTAAACTGAAAAGATTAATTTTGTACAAAAAACATCATTTTTAACAAAATACATGAATTTTCAACCAAATATTTCAATTTTTAATGGAATTTTCAACTTTATGGTTGAATTTTCAACCAAGAAGTTATATTACTACCAAAAAAGACAAATTTTCAACAAAATAGATGCATTTTTAATTAAAAAAGATCAATTTTCAACAAAAAATAGAATAGTTTAAATTTAAGTTAGAGAAATGAGTTCTTAACCCAATTAAATAAATTTTCAAAGAAATTGTCAAATTTTTAACCAAATAGATGAATTTTCAACCAAAACGATTAAATGTCTATAAAGAAAAAAATCTCGATAAAAAATTGAATGGTTAAATTTTTGGTTAAAAAATTAATTTTCGATAAAAAAACTAATTTTCAGCCAAAGAAAAGAAAATTTCGACCAAAAAGATTAATTTTTTACCAAAAAGAAACATTTTTAACAAAATATATGAATTTTCAACCAAATATTTTAACTTCTAATCGAATTTTCAACTTAATAGTTGAATTATCAACCAAAAATATTATATTTCTACCAAGAAAAGACAAATTTTGAACAAAATAGACGAATTTTCAACTGAAATGATAAGTTTGTAACAAAAAATAGAATGGTTTAATTTTAAGTTAGAGAAATAGGCTTTCACCCAAATAAAATAAATTTTCAATGAAATAGTTAAATTTTCAACTAAAAAGATGAAATAATTGATGTTAAATAGAATAGAATAGAAAAAAAATGAAATTTCTATAAAAAAAATCAACAAAAAGTGGAGTAGTTAAAGTTTTAGTTAACAACATTAATTTTCAATAAAAAACACAAATTTTCTACTAAAAAGTGATAATTTGTATCAAAATACATGAATCTTTCAACCAAATATTTTAATTTTTAGTAGAATTTTCAACCAAAAGTTTAATTTTCAACCAAAAGTTTAATTTTCTACCAAAAAAATACAACTTTTCGACAGAATAGATGAATTTTCAACTAAAAAAGATAAACTTTGAACAAAAAATAGAATACTTTAATTTTCAGTTGAAGAAATAGGTGTTTAAGCAAATAAAATAAATTTTCAACGAAATAGTTAAATTTTCAACTAAACAAATGAATTTTATACCAAAAAGATTAAATATGTCTATAAAAAAACTCGATGATAAATGTAGTTAAATTTTTAGTTAACAAAATTAATTTTCAATAAAAAACACAAATTTTCTACTAAAAAGGAATAATTTGTATCAAAATACATGAATCTTTCAACCAAATATTTTAAGTTTTAGTAGAATTTTCAACCAAAAGTTTAATTTTCTACCAAAAAAAGACAACTTTTCGACAAAATAGATGAATTTTCAACTAAAAAAGATAAACTTTTAACAAAACATAGAATGCTTTAATTTTCAGTTAAAGAAATAAGTGTTTAAGCAAATAAAATAAATTTTCAACGAAATAGTTAAATTTTCAACCAAACAAATGAATTTTATACCAAAAAGATTAAATGTCTATAAAAAAAAAATCGGCAAAAAATGTAAAATTTTTAGTTAAAAAAAACTAATTTTCAACCAAATAAAATGTAATTTTCAATAAAAAAAAACTAATTTTCTACACAAAAGAATAATTTTTAACGGAATGCATACATTTTTTAACAAACATTTTCATTTTTCATAACAGTCTTTTAACCATTCGTTTTTTTGGTCTAAAAATTCAACTATTTAGTGGAAAATACCACTGTTTTTGGTTGAAGTTTAATCTTTTTTTAACTAATTTGTTGAAAATTTATTTATTTTGTTGAAAATTCAACTATTTTGCTGAAAAGTCGAAAATGCGACTGTTTTGTTAAAAATTTGTCTTTTTGGTTTGAAAATTCAACTACTTTGTTGAAAATGCTACTATTTCGTTGAAAATGCAACTGTTTTGGGTGAAGTTTAATATTTCTTGTTTCAATATTCGACCATTTGGTTGAAAATTTATTTTTGCTGGTTGAAAATTCAATTATTGGATTAAAAATCATTTGGTTAAAAAGTGCTGGAAAGTTCAACTATTTGGTTGTAAATGCATCTGTTTGGTCGGAAATTATTATTTTTTTGGTTCAAAATTCAACTATTTTTTTTTTTTTTTTGATGAAAATCTAACTATTTAGTTGAAAATTCAATTATTTTGTTGAAAATTTAAATATTTTGTTAAAAAGTTTAAAATTCAAGTATTTGGTTGAAAATGAAATAGTTTTTGGGTGAAGTTCAATTTTTTTGATAATTCAATCATTTGGTTCAAAATTGTTCTTTGTAGGTTGACCTTTCTACTATTTTGTTGAAAATTTTATTATTTTGTTGAAAATTCAATTATTTTGTTGAAAATTTTACTATATTGTTAAAAAGTTGAAAATTCGTCCCTTTGGGTTGTAAAATCCTATTTCTTTGTTAAAAATTTAATTTTATTCTAAAAAATTCGTCTTTCTTGTTTTAAAATTCGACCATTTGGTTGAAAAATTACTTTTGTAGGTTGAAGATTGAATGATGTGGTTAAAAAGGGCTGAAAGTTCAACTTTTTGGTTGTAAATGCATCTGTTTGAATAAAAAATAAATCTTTTTTTTTTTTTGTTCAAAATTCAACTATTGAATTTAAGATTAACTTTTTTATTCAAAAATTATCTTTTCGTGTTTAAAAGTCAACTTTTTTCAAAAATCGACTTTTTAGATTGAAAATTCATCTATTTTGTTGAAAGATGATCTTTTTTGGTTGAAAATTAATTTTTTAGTGGAAAATTCATCTTTTATGGTTGAAAATTTAATTATTTAGTTGAAAATGCAACTGTTTTTGGTTGAAGATGAAAGCTAAAGTTGAAATCTTTTTGGTTTGAAAATTCTATTAAAGTTCATCCAAAATCATTTAATTTAATCATAATGTATTATAATTTTTAATTATTTAATTAATTATTGAAAATTCGCCTTTTTTGGTTCCAAATTTTACTGTTTTGTTAAAAAGTCTAAAGTGCAACAGTTTTTTGGAACATTTGTCCCTTTGGATTGAAAATCCATTTTTTAGTTACGAATTCAACTGTCTTTTAAAAAATTCGTCTTTTCGGTTTAAAAATTCCACTATTTAGTTGAAAATGCAACAGTTTTTGGGTGAAGTTTAATCTCTTGTGTGAACAAAATAGTTAAATTCTGAACAAAAAACAAAGATTTTTCAATTAAAATGATAAATAATCAACCAAAAAAATTAATTTTTAACAAAGTTTCTAAAGAATTTTTTCTTATTGTTAATTCTCTTATTGTTATTGTTGAAACTTACTGGCTTCATGCACCAACCACAAAATTCTGTTTGGATACACTCGTGACAAGTTTGCCTGCTGATGCAATTGTTTGTGCCTCCCGCCGAATTTGCCTGAACGTGCATCCAACATAATACTGCTGGTATTATAAATCTCCAAGTTGGGCCCAACATTTCTGAAAAAATATATAAACATAAAAAGGCTTTAATTTATTTTCTTAAATGGTAATTCCTAGAACTACTGGCCCATGCAATTTCTCAGGGGACAGGGCGAGAGACGGTTGCGATTCTCGCCTCGGAAAAGCCGCAGTGCGCGAGTACTCAGTTGAGTATATTGCGCAATATTATGCATTCCAATTGGAAACGGTTCAGGCGGCCCTGACTGTTTATGTTTCGATTCCCCGGGTTTAGTAACAAGGCTATTTGTAGGCAAATCCCGAAACTGTCACTAAATCGGGGTCCGAGTGTAAAATATTTATTTTATTTAAATATCTCTATTTTTGTACTTTTTTCATTTGGCATGTTTAGGTCGATTATTCCTGGATTATATCGGATTATCCTGGATTACCTCAGATTAAGGTGAAATAGACATGCGTGTGAACTTAGCCCCCCACTTTGAAAATTTCGAATTTTTTTTTAGAGTTCTGACATCCTTTTGAATAGTTCTACAGTTCCTGATTATTATTATTATTATACCATTAAGCCATTTCCCTTTCGGGGTAGGCGTGACTTGCTCGGTTGGAGAATAGTAGTGTGTATATGGGTATATAGGTATAAGGTAGGTAGGAAAATAGGTATGAGGTGGATAGGTATATAAGTGTTAGGTATATATATTTTAGATTGATCTGGAATTCTCGTGTTATTTATTTAAATGACACGTTTACTCCGCAACACTGCTCCGACCCAGGTTGCTGATCAATCTCTCTAGCGATCACCCCAAGTGAAGAGCCTCACAAAATTGTTATGTATGGTTCTCCACTTGGGCCCATTAGTATCCAAGATCTTTGTTTCAGGCGTCATTCATTCTACTGTCACTCTGTTTACAAACTATTTGTCGCCACACTTTTCTGTCCTGGCATACTACTCTAGCTTCCTTCACGTCCATGCATGTTTTCATGCAAGCTCTTGTGTTCCTATGGCTTCTTATGTCTCTACGGATTAATGTCTCATTTACAGATTCTAACCATTCTTTTGGCGGTCTACCTCTGGGCATTATGCCATTTACTTTACCTTTATACACTTGTTTGGTCAGTCGTTCATCTTTCATTCTTTCAAGATGTCCGAACCATCTTAACTGATTTCTTTCCCATGTGTCAATTATTGTCTCTTTTGCACCACATTCTTTGAGGATTGTCTCGTTTCGGACTTTGTCCATTAGTGTTTTCCCGCATATTATGCGCAGAGGTTTCATGCCGATCGCGTTAATTTTACTCCTGTCCTTTTCTTGACAGGTCCATGTCTCGCTACCGTATAGTACAGTCGGTACGAATATAGAATTGTGTATGGCCATTTTAGCTTTTTTTGATATGTTTTTATTTGTTAGGATGGACCCTGCTCTACCGATAACCTGTTTACCCTTATTTATGCGCCTATCTAACTCCCCATCTATTTTTCCGTCGCTAGTGAATAGACTACCTAGATATACGTACTTGTCAACTTGTTCTAATCTCTCATCATTTAGGACAATGTTGCACATTGTTTTCTCACTCTTTCCCTCAAACACCATGATTTTTGTTATATTTACGTTAATTTTGAGTCCCATGTCCTTCATGCTTGTATGAAGTTTATTCAACATTCTTTGCAAGTCCTCGACTGATTCTGCCATAACAATCTTGTCATCTGCGAAAGCTAACCCACGTACCTTAACTGTTTGGAGATCTACACCTTCTTCGTCGAAGAGTGCAGTTCTTAGACACTTATCCATGAATATGATAAATAGCCACGAGGACATAACGCATCCTTGTTTCACGCCTTGCGTAATATCGAACCAGTCACTCAGTTTCCCGTTTACCCTTACGCTCGCTTTACTGCCTGTATATATTGTTTTTATTGCTTGCAGGAGCCCTCCATTTACTCCGTATTCTTTAAGAACTTCCCAAAGTTTACTTCTATTTACCGTGTCAAATGCTTTTTCTAGGTCAATAAATGCACAGAAAACTTTCTTTCCTACTCTCAAGCTTTTTTCTGTGATCTGTCTTAGGCTAAATATCTGATCTGTACATGATCTTCCTGGCATAAATCCACTTTGGACTTCCCATATTTTTTCTTCTGTGATTTCCATTACCCTACGAATAAGTATTTTTGAGTATATTTTACTTACGGTACTTAGTAGGCTGATACCTCTGTAATTACTGCAGTTGTTTTTATCTCCCTTTCTTTTGTATATTGGTACGATAATCGCTTTTTTCCAATCGTCTGGGACTTTCCCCGTCTCGATACATAAATTTATTAATTCGCACAACCTGTGAGGTATGTACTCGCCACCGTATTTGAGCATTTCAGCACTAATACTGTCTATGCCAGCAGCCTTACCGTTTTTCAAGTTCTTAATTATGTCTCGGACCTCAGTGACACAGACTTTTTCAATTGGGTTTTCTAATGCATTATGTTCTATGTCGCAGTTTTGTTGTCCTATATCTTCACCTCCTAATAGTTCTTTAAAAGAGTCTTTTAAAGCGTCTACTATCCCGTCTATATCATATAGCATTTCACCTTTGCTGTTTCTCATGCTAACAAACTCTGTACTTTTACTTTCCTTCAACTGTTTATATAGTAGTTTCATTATTCCTCCAAAGCCGTTTCGTATTTTGTTCTCTTCTTCTGTTCTGATTTTTTCTTTACTCTCCTTGACTAGTCGTTTCATTTTCCTCTTTTTGTCTTTGTAATCATTTTTGAGTCTATTTCTCTCCTCATCGCTAAGACCTGTCATGTTTAATGTTTTCTTGTGCGCTTTTTTCTTTTCTCGCTGGGCTGCTTGAATTTCATCATTCCACCATGCATCACCAGACTTTCTTCCTACCACTGCCGTACCACACACTTCAATTGCAGTTTTAACAATGCTATCCCGTAATAAAGCCCACGCGCCCTCTATATCTTTAATGCTCGTAAGCGCTTCCCAAGTTGCCCTATCTATGCGTTCGCTTAACTTATTTTGAAACTCTATTCGCACTTCCGGTTTCTGTAAATTTTCAATCTTTATTCGAGTTTGTTTCGTTTTTTCTGTTCTCTTTCTTTTCCATCCCCGGCCTAAGTTTATTTTAGAGATTAAAAGATAATGATCAGTATTGCATTCGGAACCCCTCATGACTCTTGTATCTTTGACTAGTTCTCTTAGTCTTTCATCCGCAATAACGAAGTCAATTACACTGCGGTTATTTCCTTTACACCAAGTGTACGTGTGGATCATTTTATGTCGAAACCAAGTATTGGTAATAAATAGGCCCTTTTCTAGGCATAAGCTAACTAATTTTTCCCCGTTATAATTTTTTCTTGGATCCCCAAATTTACCTAGTACCCTTTCTGTATCTGTATCCTGACGTTGAACGCCGACCCATCCGTTCATATCTCCTAGCAGAATTATTCTTTCACCTGGATCGCAAGTACTTATTGTGTCATTTAAAGTGTCCCAGAAAGCGTCTTTGACTTCTCGCGGCTCACTGTCAACTGGGGCGTAGCACGCTATGATAAATAACCTTCTGATTCCTACCTTCATTCTAGCCCACAACAATCTGGGAGATACAAAATCATGATCTTTGAGATGCTGTCTTGCTTTTTTATTCATAATTAAACCGATCCCTTGACTACGATTTGATTCACTACCTACTCCTGACCATATTTCAAAACCGCCTTTCAACACCCCATTTTCTATGTTTCTACTTTCGCAACCCTTTTTCTTCGTCTCAGGTACACATAAGATATCTAGTTTCCTTGCATGCATAGTTTCTCGTAGTTCTCTTATTTTAAGGTCATTCACTCCTCTAGCATTCCAGACACCCAGTCTCCATTCATCGCCTGAAATTCGACCTTTACGTTTACCGTGTGTATGCATTTTGTCGATCCAAGTTTCAGTCCATTCCGAGGCTACTTTATTGTTTGTATTATTCATGTTTAGATTGTACACCCAACTAACACCTTTATGCGCGAAATTTGTTTTGCGAGCCGAAATCATGTCCAAGTTAAGTGATTATTCGTCGTACGGTGGATAGTCTATCTGTAACGTCAGTCCCACCAATACTTCTGTTACTGCGTGGGGGGGGGGGTGGATGTGAGGACAGAGAAAGGAAATGGAGAGTCTCAATTGGTTGGTGATTTATGCTGAGAAGGTTACCAGCCTTCAGCAGCGTTGTATTTGATAGGAGTTAATATGTGCCCAAAGCCGAATCCTGGCCTACCTCTAAAACAGGAGCCAATAAGTCTTTTTTTTTTTTTTTTTTTTTTTTTTTTTTTTTAATTTGAAAAAGAGTTATATATAGATCTAGATGAAATTTGCTCCTGGTTGAAGTATTAAAATAGTTATAATAATTAAACTGCAATATTATAAGTTTTAGGGAGAATTTAAGATGCATTTAGGAGTCTTTGAAAAAGACGCGTCAATGTAATAATATAATTTTTAATCCCTGGCAATTTGCGAAAAGCTTTAAAATGTGAGGATTTCTTGAAAAAATTTTGAAATTCCTTCGAAACCATCAAAATCAATTGAAAATTCCTACTAATGGAGAGCGGAAAAAGATCCTAAAATATTTGAAAATCCTTGAAATTCCCTGAAGCGTTATTATTTTCTTCAAATAGGCTCTTTAGGTTTGAAAAAGAGTTATATATAGACATATATTAAATTTTCTCCTGCTTGCAATATTAAAATAGTTATATTAATTGAACTGCAATATTATATTTTTGTTTTTGGGAGAGTTTAAAAATGCATTTAGGA
>CAKNYM010043820.1:17708-34256 GCA_932195095.1 Andricus curvator | reverse complement strand
CCCCCCCCCCCCCCAAGAGACTTATTACTGCAATTAGCTTACTCAGTCTCATCGATATTCTTAAATAATATTCTTTTTCACCTATCGCTTTAAAAAAAAATTAAAGACGTTTAAAAACATTCCTCATTATAATACGAAATGTAATAAAATGCTATGTCTAATAAATCCAAATTGAAGGGAAAATGTCAACTTTATAAAAAATATTGCAAAAGAAACTTCAAATTGCGATGTTTTCTACTGTTGGAATAACTCTGGAAATAATTAAGATGTTGAAATATTCTTGGGCTTATTTTCAGCGGATATTTCCATAGTATTGGTCTAAATAATGAAGATAGTTTTAGAATTTTTTCTCTAGATTCCACCCTAGGGTAAAACTGGGCGTAGAAAAGTCGCAAATTTCACTGCAATAATTGTACTTGTAAGCAACTTTATTATCCTTATTCACCACGTGTTGAAAGAATTTCCATAACAAAGTTTTTTTCTTTGGCATTTTTAACTGAGAGAATCGACTTCGTAGATTTTACGATAAAAAACACAGAAGTTTTGCGTTATGCTGTGCACAGCATGGCATGCGGCGTGTTCAAACTTCAAACTCGTTTTTTGTCTCCTTTGCACGGAAAAAAGTGGATCGTTAAAAAAACTCTGTGAACCAGCAGCTCTAACTATTTTAAATTGAACCGCAGCTTTTCGTCGGTGAATTTTGTTAAAATTACTATGTCGCATTCAGGTTATTTGAACTGACTTCTTAAAAGAGTAGGTTGAACAATTTCAAATAGTAGGATGCACTGCACCACTTGGTAACCGTCCATACTCAGAAGAATAAGAGTTACTATTTCGTGTAGTATGCCTTACTTCTGTGAAGAGTAACTTTGCCGATTTCGCATTGTAACGCATATATGTATATGTATATACGCACTGCACGCATTCTATACACGATTTATAAATAGATTAGCTCGAAACTTTCGACAACAAAAATGATGTAAAATGTCGATCGATTTGAAAAGGCAAAAAATTATTTTGTATATGATTACTACACTTAATTTACGATTATTCTTACACAATTGCACGCATAGAGACTTACGCATATGATCGCACGCTCAAACGCTTTGAAAAATCGCCCCCGCTGGGGAATCGAACCCTAACTAACTACCTAAAACCTGTCCTAAAACCTAAATCTAGCGCAAGCATTAGTCAAGTGAGCTACGGAACCGCTTAGATTTTTCTGACAAACTCTCGGTCAAGCGGTTTCTCTGAGAAAAACGTGGCCAGCTAAGAAATTATAATAAATGTTTACTTAAAATTTGTTTAATTAATCTCTTACTGATGATTTCTAATATTTTCTAACGAGCTTGGGAAAGATATTTTGCTTAGAAGTATTAAATCACACAGTAAATATATTATTATTAATTTATATGTATATTATTATCAAATGAATTAAAGTACAATTTTCAAAAAGTACATATTTTGTAATATTGAAAATTATGGCTTGAAAAAAATTTTTCGAATTAAAGTTTTGGAGTTTTGATTTTATTATCATCTCACTTTATTTAAAACGCAACATTCATTTACATAACTGATATATAAATAAAAAATAGTTTAAACATCGTAATAATATATCAAATGCAAAATCGAAAACACTATTTTAAGATGAAACAAACGTTGACTAGTGATTTAAATTTAAATTTTTTTCACAAATAAAATTTTTCTCATGAGATGTGGGGATGCTGAATTAGAATAAAAACTGTTTAAAACAAAACAAAAATATTCGGTCCCGAGAAATTAATATCAGGGTGCACAGTCTTCCCCTGTTTTTCTTAGTTTCTCCTTTTTTCTTGAAATTCCCCTTTTCCCCCCTATTCTCAAAAACCTTCCCCTTTTTCTCTTTAAATATACGATATTCGAAATTGTTCCCATTATTGAATAATAATTAAAGCAATTATAGCACTTAAATAAATTATTTATGAATAAATAAGGTACACGTTCCAAGTGCAGACCATTAGAAATAAATACTCTTAAACAAATTTGAAGATGGAACATTTTAAAGCAAGTTGAAAATGTGAAAACTGCAGACAGAAGTTATTGTCCAATATAAAATTAGAATAGTTACAAAACATAAATTATTTTTAAAATAAGTATTAGAAGATTAATACATTTTAGTTGAAATGTACAAAGTTAAATACCTAATTAAAAAATGGAATATTCCAAATTCATCAATTGCAATTTTAAATGTTCTAACTTGAGCAATTTTTAATTTTTTTAAATCTTTACTTGAAAATTTAACTATTGTTGAAACTTTTTTTGGTTGAAAATTTATTTTTTTTTAAACTCACAATTGAACTATTCCATTTCTGTTTGAAAATTGATCTTTTTTAGTAGGAAATTCAACTATTTGGTTGCAAGTTCAAATTTCGTTCAAAAGTTATATATTTTGGCAGAAAGTTCGTTAAAAATGTAACTATTTGGTTGAAAATATATTCTTTTTGTTGAAAAGCTGTCTTTTTGGTTGAAAATCAAACTACTTTGTTAAAAATTCACTTTTTCAAACTGTAAATTGCAATTTTTGATTGAACATTATTTTTTTGTATTGAAAGCATATATTTTTGAGTTAAAAATTCGAGTGTATTGTAGAAAGTACTTTTTTTGGCACGAAAATTCAATAATTTGTTAGAAAATTGGGTTTTTCATTTGAAAATTAGTTTCTTGAAATGAAAATGTAGCAATTCCATTTTTGGTTCAAAGATGATCTTTTTTATTTTGAAAATTCAAATATTTGGTTAAAAAATTTTGTAATCTGTTAAAAATTCGTCCTTTTTTTATAGAAAAATAATCTTCTTGCTTTAAAATTCGACAGTTTGAATACAATTTTTTTCTTTATTGGCTAAAAAATCTTTTGTGGTTGAAAACTCAACTCTTGTTGAAAATTCGTGTTTTCGGATTAAAGATTCAACTGTTTTGTGGAAAATTTGAATTTTCTCGTGAAATTCAATAGTTTGGTGGAAAATTCAACTAATTGGTCGAATTTTGAACAACTTTGTTAAAAATTCATTTCTTAGTTAAAAATTCATCATTTTAGTTGATGTTTTTTCTTGTTTGTTAAAAAGTAGGTTTTTTAACTAACAATTGTAATGTTTGGTTGAAAATTAACTTTTTAATTATTAATTCATATTTTCATTAAGGCTTCAAAATTCAACAATTTAGGAGAAAATTCAGTTTTTTCAATTGAAAATTAATTTTTTGAAACGAAAATATAACTATTCGATTTTTGGTTAAAAACTGATGTTCTCAATTCAACAATTCAACCATTTTGTTCAAAAATTATCTTACTCGTTGAAAATTTAAAATTGCGAAAGTTAAAAATAAATTTCTTGCTCAGTGACAATTTTTTTGAAAATGTGCAAAGACATGTTTTTTTTTTTTGATTGAGTCATATGCACACATTTAAAAAAAGTTGAATATGTCGAAACTGAAATTTATTCAGCTTGAACCAAAGAAACATGTTTTTATTTTTCTTTTTCGGAAAAAAATGTTTGTCGTGAATTAGGATTTTTGGGATTTCATATCTTTTTTTGCGATTTTCGAACGTTATAAACACCACCGCCTACGGCCATACCACGCTGAAAAACCCAGTTCTCGTCAGATCACTGAAGTTAAGCAGCGTTGGACGCGGTTAGTACTTGGATGGGTGACCATTCAAGAATACTGACATGAGTGCTGTTGGCACATCGTGGGTGTGGTGAGCCCACACTTGTAGTTATTTATAACTACAAGAAAAACCTAGAAACACTACCCGAATCGGGCAATGTCACGCCTACCCTGAAAGGGAAATGGTTTAATGGTATATAAACACCACGAAAAAAATGTTTCCCATGGATAAAAAATAATAACATGTTCCTTTGGTTCAAGCTGACTCAATATCAGGTTCGAATCAATCCAAAAAACATGTTTTTGTATATTTTCAAAAAATTGTAAATAAGGCAAAGTTTTTTTTAATTAAAAAAAAAAAATTTCAATTGTACATTTAAGAAAGAGAACAGAAGATATAAACCGATTTCGATTGTTTTAAATTTACATGGGAAGTATTAATTATATGAGACGGTTCAACTCGTCACCGCACCAGCTGATAAAAGGAAACAAACATATGTCAGCTGACTAGCGGGAAAACCGACAGAGTCTCGCAATCAGCTGTGTTGTGATAAGAAGAAAAGGGACAGCGATAAGAAATTGCGAGACAGGAACACGAAATTCTTATGAAGAGATATAGGTCAGTAAGGCAAGCGGGCAATCGACAAACGCGCGCGCAACCAGACCCCCAAGAGTACACGGAGAAAAAGGTCTAGTTGGGCCAACTAGATGAATCTAGTTACGCGCGTCTAGTAAATTTAAGGCAGAAGTTTCGTTACTCTTACTCGATGTCTTGTAAGTAGTCTAGTAGATTTAACCGATACGTCGTGTTATGGCAAATAGTGTCCATAACTAGACATCTAGTAGCGTGTTGCCCCCCACTACTCTTTTACTGCCTTCAGTGCTCCCTCCTACACCCTTTACCGACACTTTCTCTCCCTCTAGCCTGCTTCCTAATTTTCGGAGTCGTCACCTCCAGTTTCTTCCAGCCTCTTGCATTTCTGTGTCCCGTGCGTTATTCCGGCCATTTTCAGAGTTGCAAGAAGCGAGAAGCGACGTGTTTTTATTTTTGTTTCTATTTGCGTGTATTGAAATAAGTGAATTCCGTGACGATACAGTGGATAATCTGTTGAACTTGTGGAACCTTTTCTCTTACAAGGCTATATTTCAAGAAACGTAAACTGCATTTTTCTGCAGTGTAGCCGCCATGTTTTTCTCAATATAATGCTTCAGGCCGTGCGATTTCTTCGAGTAATATAAACTCATACCTTAACCGGTGTTTAATAAACGAACTTCATTTTTATTGTGCTGTTTAAATTTTGAAACCTATCTTAAAGATCCTGAAAACATACTTATTTTCCTAAAAAAACTATTTCCCAATACTGTACATGTGGTAAATTTTACCAGAAAAGTAGTTAAACTACCTAAACACGGAGATGTAAGCCTAACTCAACGTTTGCTTACTTTTACTAGACAGCTAGTTAGCACTACTAGCAATGGAAATATTCGCCTTACTAGATGTCTGGTAACTTATACCAGATGTCTTGTAATTCTAACTAGACAGAGTTTAACTAGACTGTCTGGCGTGTTTAACTAGACAGCGTGTTGGTTCATATTTTACTAGACTGTCTAGTACGGCTAACCAGAATCCTTGTTACCCTAACTAGACCTTTTTCTCCGTGTAGGGAGACAAGCGGGACCGAGCATACAGGGGATCGCTCGATCGATGAGACGCGAATGAAAGGACCCTTGCGATCCAACCCAGCAGGAGAACGGAGTTCTCAGAACCGTAGCCAGAATAGCTGGAATCGAAGCAACCAAGACGCTTACGAGGTCTCACCGCCTTGCATACCACTTTGAACTACAATATCCAGGAGATCACACTCAGGTTTTTAATTTTACAAATTTTATTGCTCGCTCGAAAAATGGTTCATTTCACCGAAACTGAATTCTGATTTACCCAAACTCATGATGGGGACGGTTAGCGTATGACTTGCCGGAGCAAAGATTTTCTCTCAACCGGGGTTAGACCCGGAAACTGAAAACCGATGCTCCCAAGGGCAGGAAATATGTGAATTGACTTCCCGTACTGGAATTGGGTACCATCGAAACTTTCCATTTTAATTAATGAAATTTGACGCTTGATAATCAAAGCGGACTTCTCAACCAGGGCCAACACCTGGAAATTAGACCGCTTGATGTACGAAGTGTTAAATTTCAACAGGATTAAAATGGAATAAAGAGATCATTTAAGTCAAAATTCAATTAGAAGTCTTGAAAAGTTGTACTAATGTCTGTGAGTACTGAGCTCACATACCTAATTTCAAAATTGAAGTAAAAAGCTAGGCAAATTAAGCGGAATTTTAGTCTCAACATAGCACCTGGATGAGTTAAAATGATGCTTAATTTAGAAAAGTGAAAGTGAACAGAGCGATATTACAAGTCAAAAAGAAAGCTCCTGGATAATTAAGGGGGAAAACAATTTAGAGAGTTAGGCTTACAGGCTAACCCGTGAATTTCGCTGAGGAAAAATAATAGAATTAGACCCGAAAACTCAATGGGCTAACGTATGCAATTCCTGTTCGCGCTTAAGTGAACCCACCGTTCAATGAAATTTTAATAAAATATTGGCAATTTATGGATGGCAGTCATGGACATCAATGGGGTCGCGTTGAATCACATTGAATCCTTGGCATTTGTAGAAATCAGGTCTCAAGAAAATTTCATCTCTCAACAATTTTTGGCTGCAAATTACTTTCGGTTTGAAAGCTTGCGCATCCTAGAAAGTATCGTCACTCGTACAGATAGAAATAACAACCTTATCCTACTTCCTAGGGTTTCCTTAAGGGTGATTTTCCAAAATAGGGTGGTAAGGGCTACTTTTAATGTCCTCCCAACGCTCAATCCAGTCTGTGTTATTGGACTTGAGTTGTTGAACAGGCTCCATTAAAAGCAATTTAAGCTACCACTTTTATGAATTCACAATTATTCATGAAAGATGTTTAAACTGCGACAGACGTATTCAAGATTAATACGAATTAAACTCTTCAGGGAATAATTTACCTTGCGGGATGCACAAGTGGAAATTTGTATAGAGAGATATGCAGTCTTAAAAGTTACTCAGTTAAATCGAATCGAATTAATTTAAATGCATTTTTCCGTCCGATACCTGCCAACCATCAAATTGACCAATGTTACATATAGTAAAGATGAAATGCCAAATCTTGTAAAGAAATATTTATGAGAACGATGTTAAACATATCAAAATTGTGTATTTAACTAATTTTATTTTTTTCCGGACTTTTTTATTTCACTCTGGATGGATTTCCAACGATCTAAGTATATCCAATTTTTGAAAATAAATCTTTAATGGCAGAAATCATTGAAAAATCATTAAAAATTATTTAGATATGTAATATTTCTTACGAAAAGGTTGTTTATTCTTTCCGACATATGAAAACAAATGTTTAATCTTTCCCCTGTTTTCCCCCTTTTGGTGCGAAAACCGCCCTATTTCCTCTTTTTTGAGCTCCTTTTATGCGGTGATCCCTGTAATATTAAAGATCGCGATATCATAGTAGTATGGTAGATTTTATTGTTGTTGAAAATCTGGAAAAATGAGAAAATATTTTTTTTCTCTCATGAAATGGTAGTAATTTCTACAAATATCAATGTGAAAAGGTTGAAAAAATTATTACTACGTTAAAATTGGAAATTAATTATGAACTAAAATTTTATTACAAATTATTTTTTAATTATTGTTTCAAAAAATGATATGCCGAAAACAATGTATTATTCTACTAAAAAAAAGTTCTTCCAAATAATATAATATTTGAAATTGTAAGTAGGTTCAGTCTGCTCGGTGGGTTCCTGTCACCACTACGTAGCGCGTCCTCAGGTTGCGGATAGAGGAACGGCCCGTAAGTCTGAACAGCCCCTAAGGTTAACTGCGAATACAAGAATAAGCAGTCGCGGATAGCCGATAGGAACCAGTCGTGAGTGTGGTGAGCCCAGAACTGGTAGAAAATAGGTACACGACAGCCATGGCTTGGGGGGACTCACCCATTCGCGTTCATACGCAATGGGTGGGTTCTGGCAAGCCGAGGTGCAGTGTGTATCCACCTAGAAACTCTACCCGAACCAAACGTAAAAATCTTGTAAGGGAAAAATCCTGCTGCCCCATTGGACACTGCAGCGATGACACTGCCCGCAAGGGATGTGTGGAATGATTCGCCTGCACAGGGCCAAAGGGGTATTGATGCCAGTAGGCGCGCTGCCTTGCAGGGGGATGTTAGGATACGAGGACGAAACAGTAATGTGTCTGACGACAAGTTGACACGGTCCTTGTCAAAGTCGGAAAGCTCCCATACTGAGACCCAGAGAGGTGTGGGGGTTATCACTTCTGGGACGGTGGACTCACCTACGATCGGAATAGGATCCTAACGTGCGGATTTCCACGAAATTATCATGGCTAACTTGCAACAACAAAAAACCACAGTAAAATATCTAAGGGCGGGAACTCTGAACGCGCGTAGTCTAAATACTGGCGGATTTAGCGAACTCATTTTGATAGCAAAGAAATACGATACTGACTTAACAGCACTTCAAGAAACCTGCTGGCCGGGCGATTACGCGTCAATTTCTAAGGATAACTATACTTTTCACTATGGGGGAGCTAAGGGGCACACACTGGGGAACGGTTTTCTTATTAATAAACGAATTTCGCAAGCGGTTATCGAAATACAATTCATTAACGATCGGTTATCATACATCGTACTAAAGGGTAATTTCAGCAAACAGGTGTTAATCAACGTGCACTGCCCCACAGAGGACAAAGACGAAGACACTAAGGATCTTTTTTACGAAACAATCGAACAGCTTTTTGACAAGTTCTCAACGTATGACGCAAAAATAGTATTGGGAGATTTCAACGCGAAAATTGGAAAAGAACCGATGTATAGGCCTACAATAGGGTCGGAAAGTTTGCATGACGTCAGTAATGATAATGGGACTAGAGTAATAAACTTTGCAGCTTCAAAGAACCTCGTTATCAAAAGCACATTTTTCAAGCATAAAAATATACATAAGGCCACCTGGACATCACCAGATGGTATCATTCACAATCAGATTGATCACGTTCTAATTGACAGAAGACGTCATATAAACATTCTCGATATAAGATCGTACAGGGGAGCGGATTTAAATTCAGACCACTTTCTCGTGATAGTAAAACTAAGATCTAGGCTAGCTTTAATTAAGAAAACAAGCCGCACAGAGCCAACAGTTTGTTTCAATATGGATAAGTTTAAAACACCAACAGAAATATTAAATTATCAAGTTGAGATTACTAATAGTTTCGACGTTCTCCAAGAACAGAGAGACGATAACGATAATTACGTGGAGGAATCGGAAACCCTGTGGAGCAATATGAAAAAGGCGATAAAGACAGCCGCGAAACTTACTATAGGTTTAAAGAAAGTAACCAAAAGCAAACCATGGTTTGACGAAGAGTGCAAAATTTGGTTTGAAAAACGTCGGAAGGCCAAAATAATTAGTTTACAAAATAAGTGCGATCAAACACATAAGAAGTATCTCGAGATTAGTAAAAGTACAAATAGGCTTTATAGATCCAAGAAAAAAGAGTGGGAAAAGAATACAATACTAGCAATAGAAACGCATAATAAACAAAATAACCCGCGTGAGATGTACAGGGGAATTAATTTTATAATGAAAGGCTTCCAAAGTAGAATGGAAGTAATGAGGGACGAAAATGGCAATCTAGTAGCAGATGCGACAGAGAGACTGAATTTATGGAAAAACTATTTCGATAACCTATTAAATGTACGCGAAGCCCCCGTTGAAGGTAATCTCGGCGAAATCCACACTGCCGATCTAATAATTGATGATCCTACTGATGTAGAAATAGAAATGGCCATAAAGAAGTTGAAAAAGAACAAAGCCGCGGGCATCGACGACCTGCCGTCAGAACTGATAAAAAATGGAGGCCCTTGCCTCACAAAGCAAAATTGTAAATTAATACGCGCAGTTTGGAAAACAGAACGCATGCCGGAGGAATGGAATACCTCTATTATTATTCTCATATTTAAAAAAGGCGATAAAACGAACTGTAACAATTACCGGGGAATTTCACTTGTGCCTTCGTGCTATAAGATCCTGTCCAATGTAATCTTAAGTAGACTAACTCCTTTTGCCGAGGAAATCATTGGGGATTACCAGTGTGGATTCCGCCGAAACCGATCTACAAGCGATCAAATGTTTACAATTAGACAACTGTAAGAAAAGAAATGGGAATTTAATGAAGTAGTACATCAGCTATTTATCGATTTCAAAAAAGCTTACGACTCTATTATACGCGCACGAATGTACTGGATCCTAGAGTTCTTGGGTGTACCAAGAAAATTAGTTAGACTTATCGAAATTTGCTTAAGCGGAAGTAGGGGTAGAATACGTGTAAACGGAAGTTTATCTGAAGAGTTTTCGATCCGCGATGGCCTGAAACAGGGCGATGCACTTTCGTGCGTCTTTTTTAACTTAGTTTTAGAATACGTGGTTAGGCAAGTGCAGGCGAATCCGACCGGTGCTACCCTCAATGGGGTAATACAAATTCTTGGGTATGCGGATGATCTCGACTTACTAGGGGATGATAAAGAAACCGTAGCTAAAAATGCAGAAATCTTGATTACAAAAGCCAAAGATATTGGTTTGGAAGTTAGCGAATCGAAGACAAAATATATGACCGTCGCCAGATCCGAACAAAGTAATGTAGGCGGGAATCTAATGGCCGCAAATATGAAATTCGAAAGAGTTAACGAGTTTAAATACCTCGGGTCTATTATAACTAGCGAAAATAACATTAAAACGGAAATCAACGCGCGGCTGCACGCTGGCAGTGGGTGCTATTATGCAGCAAACACGCTACTAAAATCGCGATTGGCATCTAGAAACATCAAAGTAAGAATTTACAAAACGATAATAATGCCGGTCGTCATGTACGGGTGTGTAACGTGGGCGCTGACGAAGGGAGCGGAGAATAGGTTTAGAGTTTTCGAAAATAAAGTACTTAGAAAAATGTATGGTCCAAAGAGGGACGAAGAGACTGGTGAATGGAGAAAATTGCATAATGATAAGCTGCATGCTCTCTACGGGTCAGCAAATATTAATAGAGTTATGAAAGCGCGTAAATTAAGATGGGCGGGGCATGTAGCAAGAATGGGCAATGAAAGAACAGTGGCGCAAGTTTTAAGAGGGAAACCGATTGGTAAGAGACCTCTAGGCAGACCGAGAAACAGATGGGAGAAAAATGTAAGGGATGATCTAAAAAAACTAGGACATGATTACTTAAACTGGATGGAGGATGCACAGGATAGAGATGCGTGGCGGTTTCGGGTAGATGAGGCAATGAACTTTCGAGTTCGAATTGCTAATCGATAATAATAATAATAAGTAGGTTCAGTGGCACAACTAGAAACGTATAGGCCCCCTCCGCAACATTTTTAGGCGGTCCGTTTGAAATTAAAAAATAAGGACGACTTATAACTTGCTTATCAGTAAAACAACAGATTTTCGCTTCTCGATCACTTGCAAAAGTCAAACTCACAATTCTTTGCTTACTATGAAAATTAGTTATTCATACAGTTTACATGTTTAAATGTACTATTTCAAATAGTTATTGAAGCTACTTGTTCTAGTAATCTTTCTTTTTACAATTTGAAGTAGTAATGCTGATTTTAGGGTTTGTATATTTTGAGATCACTATCTTATTCAGTATCAAAAACTATTTGAATTGTTTCTTGTGCAATGCGAACAAGTAAACTTCAAGTTAACAATACATAAAAGTGAATCTAACTATCTACTTTTTTCCGTGTGTTTCTTATACTACTCAATGCTACCAACTGTTAATAATTTGAAATATATTCCCTAAGTTACCAAAAATCATCGCAGGGTACGTTCAAAACCATATGAGCTCAAAAGTTTACATTTATTTGGGTAAAAAAAAATTAAATTCTCGTAAATTCTCGAGAAAAAAAATCGGTCTCGAACTCTAACGCAGGGATGCTGAAAGCTTGGCACCTCCAAGAGCACCGATGATCAGGATGACTAGCTTAACAGAATATTCCAGGTCTAACCGTCTCAATTCCCTCATAAGGTCTTTATATCTTGTCTTTCTTTTCAGTATATGCGGCACTTCTTATTTTCGACAATTGACTCTATCTTTTATTCTTATTTATTTTTTTTATTATATATATATATATATATATATATATATATATATATATATAAATTTCCATTAAATATATACTATGTTTGATAATCCATAAAGTACGTTTTTTCTGGAAAATAAGAATAAAGATGACAAATTTATCTCTTTAAAAGGATATTGGGAAACCTCAAGTCTGAGCTTAGAGTAAAAAAGTCGTGAAAATTAATAAAAAGTAGTATACTCGAACAAAAGGACAGAAAAATTATGAATGTAAGAATCATGTATAATTCATTAAATTATTTTGTGTATTTCTTTTATACATCTTTTTATATTAAATTTATAAGAATTTTTTTCACATTCATACTGATCTATAGGATGAAATAAGAATTGTAACTTTTACCTAAAGAGAAAGCAAAAACTAAAACTCTAAATATTTACTGATAAATACATAATTTTAACCTGAATTATTGTTTTTCTGAAGGACGCTTACAAACCCCGTCAAGATTTGCAGAAATTAATAATAGATCTATTTTTGTCGATTTTATAAGTCACTTTTCACATCACGTCACGCGAAACTTTGATTTTCGGCGTCTCCGAAGACTCGCGAAAATAGTTGTGAGAAACCACAATTCGCTTCGAAAATCGAATTCGTCAGACTCGATGTGAAAAGTATTGTACTTGACAATTTGCGAAGCAGGCAATTATCGAATCATGTGATGGCGTCACTCACTTTCGGCTCGTGACACCAACCTCACACTCTTCGATAATTGCCTACTTTCGCCGCTTGTCAAGTAAATACCTATTAAATTAATTATATTCAAAACTTTGCCTAAAGGACCTTATTTGAGCAGACTGTGTGCGAAAAATTGTATCGCACTTTTGAAATGAGGTACTTTAGACACTGGCATAGGTAACTTTAAACACTTTTGTTGGTATCTTCTTCAAATAAATTTAGATTCAACTTGAACCAATCTTTTAATAATTGAAGTTTGGTTTTTAGGGTTTTGTATCCCCCCTCCCCCGCAAAAATAGCATAGGCGACAAAACTTTTTTTAAATAATTTTTTTTAACATTTTTTTTCAAAATTTTTTTTCCAACATATTTTTTATTTCAAAATTGTTTTTTGAAAAATATTTTTTTTTTCAAAAATTTTTTTTTACATTTGTTTTCAAAAATTTTTTCCTCAGAAAATTTTTTTTTCACAAATTTTTTTTTTCAAAATTTTTTTCCAACAAAATTTCTTTACTCCACTCTATATATATATATATATATATATATATATATATATATATATATATACCATTAAGCCATTTCCCTTTCGGCGAGCCTCAAGGGGTAAGCGTGACACTACCCGATGCGGGTAGTGTTTCTAGGTAGATAGTTTCTTGTAGTAAATAACTACAAGTGTGGGCTCACCACACCCACCACCGCCAACAGCAACGCAGTAGTATCAGACGGTCACCCATCCAAGTACTAACCGCGCCCAACACTGCTTAACTTCAGTGATCTAACGGGAACTGGTGTTTCCAGCGTGGTATGGCCGTTGCCATATGCAATATAAAAATTAGAATTTATCGTTACCTCCTAACACAACTTTTTGTGACAGGCGTTGTAAAAAATAGCGTGTAATACACGTGCGCATAGGTGATTGCTAACTCGAGTGATTGCATCATTGGCCTGCGGCTCGAAGCATGATTCGGTGGTTAGCGCATAATCACCTACATTGCGCACTTGTATCATAAATAACTATTATGATACATTTTAAAAGGATTAAAAATTAATCAAAATTTCTGTTTATTGATTGCAGGCTTCACAGTCTTTCCAGTTTTCCCCTTTTTAGTTTTTTTAGTTTTTCTATTTATATCGAACTGAATTAATACCAATAAGAAAATCGAACTATTTTTGGATGAAAGTTAATTTATTTTTATTGAAAAACCTTCTATTATATTTTTGGTTGAGAATACCTATCTTTTGGTTAAAAATTCTATTTTTTAGTATACAATATCACTATTTTGTTGAACATTCCACAATCCTATTAAAAAGTAATCTTTCTTGGTTGAAAATTCCACTGTTTTGTTGAAAATTCGTTTTCTTTGCTTGAAAATATATATTTTTTGACAAACTCAACTGCTTTTAATTTCAAATTAAAATGTTTTTTGGCTGAAAATTCGTCTTTTTTATATGAAATTAATACTCTTGGTTGAAAATTCATCTTTTTTGTTGAGAATTCAGCTATTTGCTTCTCAAATATTAATTTGCAATATTTTTACTTGAAATATTAGGAAGTTGAAGTGTTTTAATTTCAATTTAATATTAGTACCTACATTAATTTTATTTATGAGAATTTATTCCTCTATTTGCATGAAAAATCTCCTCATTTTTCCTTTTTCAAGAGTATTTTGGCCTGTGAAGCCTGTTACTCCTATCAAGATGTTTTTGATTTGCAATTGCAGAATTGGTTTATCTTCCGGGTTTAGTTTTTCAAAAATAATCTCGTTCAAGGCGTCTTGTTGTCTAGTGTCTTAAATTTCTGTTTATGATTCTGAAAAAATTAATCCAAAACCTTATAAAAAATGAGGTGAAGGGAAAAATTGGGTCAAAATTCTTGACTTTAGGTCTTTTAACGGATTTCTTCAAATTTTTTTATGAGATATTACATTATTCTCAAGAAAAATTCAAAATTAAATTTTTGGAAACAACAATTCCCCTGGAGTCTGAAATGATCGAGCCGGCTGGTGTAGAAACATTTAAATGAAACAATTTAGAAAAAACTTACGTCTCCATTCTGAAGCGTTTTGCCCACATCAGGATAAGGGTCATATATATAAAGTAGTAGGGCTCTGCCGGTACGAGATCAGTCACCGAGAGATGGCGCCACCGTCGCAAGTTACCGACACCAACAGATGGCACCACCGAAAGAGGGAGGGTTCTGTTCCGTGCTAAGTTACCGACAGTCGGTAAAACGGTGAGGTTGGTAATGGAGATTCCGGCTATGTTAACATTATAAGGTTCGGTTTCGTGCTAAGTGACCATCGATCAGTAAAACAGTTGATTACCATCAGCCGGTAAAACAGGTAAGTCGGTAATTTTGTATATTATCATTTTACCATAGGTCGGTAAAACAGGGGCCGTTGATAATGCACATCTCCAGCCACAGATGGAGCGTAAGTCGCTATATCAGGAGCCTACCTTACGAATCGGGTTTAAATAACTGATGACATCACTCAGTACTTTCTGCCAGCACTAATATCAATGTATCAACAGTCGGTAAAGCATTTATCGACCGTTGAATTGATTCTCAGTCTGCCCGCACCTTACCGACATACTGTGTGTCACCCCAGTGCGTCCTGCACGCGCGCGCGCTGGTATTCCCTAGGTCCATCAAGCTAGCACCTCCACAATCGAAATTCCCAAATTTTTTTGTATCAGAATTTTGGGCTTTTTTTGGGCTGTATTGCCGATTTTTGGGCTCCACTACTTTTTTTGAAAATTCAAATTTGGTGTGGAGGTGCTGGTTTGAGTCAAGCCAGCACCTCCACTACATAAAAATTTAAAAAAATTAAAAATTAAAGACGACAGAATTTTGGGCTTTTTTTGGGCTCTTGAACGCGCCAACAACCAATTTCCAAAAACTACCCCTGCTGGAAATAAAAGTACCCCCTATATAAAAACTCAAACTAGGAAGAAAAAAAGTACACCACAATTTTGGGCTTATTTTGGGCTCTCAAATGCACGGAAAAAATTCGAAAAACCACCCCCTATGTGCAAAAAAACACCCTCTTGTCGAAAATATAATCTGAAAAAAATAAAGTGCATCATAATTTTTGGCTCATATTGGGCTTTCGAATGCACCAAACAAAATTGTGCAAAACCACCCTATGCACAAAAAAACAACCCCTAAGTAAAAACTCAAACATGGAAAAAAACAAAATAGAAAGTAGTGTTGGGCTTTTCTTTGGCTCACGAATGCTTGATTTTTTGTTTGAAAAAAAACACCCCGACGTCTAAAAAATCAAACGCCTATCTATGAATTCGCATTTCAACTTTCAAGGAGCCCAAAAAGCAAAGACTCTATTCACCCTATAAAATTCTGAGTCTGAAACATTTACAAAGTAAATTTCTAAAAAAGGTAATTGTTTGACGGTGTTGTTATTTTTGAGGAGCCCAAAAATTAGCGACTCTACACAGTAATATTCTGAAAGAGATTATTTTTTGACCAAGTCATATCTGCTTGGTGTCAAGGGGTTGCTTTTGAACATTAAGGGATGGAGCCCAAAAATCGGCGTTGGTATTTATGAGGAGCCCAAAAATCAGAGACTCTATTCACACTGTGAAATTCTAAAACAGATTATTTTTTGACAAAGTCATATCTGCGTCGTGTCAAGGCGTTTGATTTTGACGATAAGGGATGGAGCCCAAAAATCGGCGTTGGTATTCTTGAGGAGCCCAAAAATCATAGACTCTATTCACACTGTGAAATTCTATAAAAGATTATTTTTTGATAAAGTCATATCTGCCTCGTGTCAAGGGGTTGCTTTTGAACGTTAACGGTTGGAGCCCAAAAATCGGTGTTGATATTTTTGAGGAGCCCAAAAATCAGAGACTCTATTCACACTGTGAAATTCTAAAGAGATTATTTTTTGATAAAGTCATATCTGCGTCGTGTCAAGGGGGTTGATTTTGACGTTAAGGGATGGAGCCCAAAA
>CAKNYM010043820.1:0-17698 GCA_932195095.1 Andricus curvator | reverse complement strand
GAAATTCTAAAAAAGATTATTTTTTGACAAAGTCATATCTGCGTCGTGTCAAGGGGGTTGATTTTGACGTTAAGGGTTGGAGCCCAAAAATCGGTGTTGGTATTTTTAAAAAGCCCAAAAATCAGAGACTCTATTCACACTGTGAAATTCTAAAAAAGATTATTCTTTGACAAAGTCATATCTGCGTCGTGTCAAGGGGGTTGATTTTGAACGTTAAGGGTTAAAGCCCAAAAATCGGTCTTGGTATTTTTGAGGAGCCCAAGAATTAGAGACTTTATTCACACTGTGAAATTCTAAAAAAGATTATTCTTGGACAAAGTCATATCTGCGTCGTGTCAAGGGGTTGCTTTTGACGTTAAGGGATGGAGCCCAACAATCGGTGTTGGTATTTTTGAGGAGCCCAAAAATCAGAGACTCTATTCACACTGTGAAATTCTAAAAAAGGTTATTTTTTGACAAAGTCATATCTGTGTCGTGTCAAGGGGGTTGATTTTGACGTTAAGGGATGGAGCCCAAAAATCGGTGTTGGTATTTTTGAGGAGCCCAAAAATGAGAGACTCTATTCACACCGTGAAATTCTAAAAAAGATTATTTTTTGACAAAGTCATATCTGCGTCGTCTCAAGGGGTTGCTTTTGAACGTTAAGGGTTGGAGCCCAAAAATCGGTGTTGGTATTTTTGAGGAGCCCAAAAATCAGAGACTCTATTCTCACTGTGAAATTCTAAAACAGATTTTTTTTTTACAAATTCATATCTACCCCTTGACGCCAAGCAGATATGACTTGGTCAAAAAATAATCTTTTTAGAAGTTCACAGTGTGAATAGAGTCTCTAATTTTTGGGCTCCTGAAAAATATCAACACCGATGTTTGGGCTCCAACCCTTAACGTTCAAAAGCAACCCCTTGACGGCAAGCAGATATGACTTTGTCAAAAAATAATCTTTTTTAGAATTTGACAGTGTGAATAGAGTATCTGATTTTTAGGCTCCTCAAAAATACCAACACCGATTTTTGGGCTCCAACCCTTAACGTTCAAAAGCAACCCCTTCACACCAAGCAGATATGACTTTGTCAAAAAATTATCTTTTTCAGAATCTTACAGTGGGAATAGAGTCTCTGATTTTTGGGGTCCTCAAAAATACCAACACCGATTTTTCGGCTCCAACCCTTAGCGTTCAAAAGCAACCCCTTGACACCGAGCACATATGACTTTGTGAAAAAATAATCCTTTCCATAATCTCACAGTGAGAATAGAGTCTCTGATTTTCAAGCTCCTCAAAAATACCAACACCGATTTTTGGGCTCCATCCCTTAACTTAAAAATCAACCCCCTTGACACGACGCAGATATGACTTTGTCAAAAAATAATCTTTTTTAGAATTTCGCAGTGTGAATAGAGTCTCTAATTTTTGGGCTTTTTAAAAATACCAACACCGATTTTTGGGCTCCAACCCTTAACGTTCAAAAGCAACCCCTTGACGCCAAGCAGATACGACTTGGTCAAAAAATAATCTCTTTCAGAATATTACTGTGTAGAGTCGCTAATTTTTGGGCTCCTGAAAAATAACAACACCGTCAAAGAATTACCTTTTTTAGAAATTTACTTTGTAAATGTTTCAGACTCAGAATTTTATAGGGTGAATAGAGTCTTTGATTTTTGGGCTCCTTGAAAGTTGAAATTCGAATTCATAGATAGGCGTTTGATTTTTTAGACGTAGGGGTGTTTTTTTCAAACAAAAAGTCAAACATTCGTGAGCCAAAGAAATGCCCAACACTACTTTCTATTTTGTTTTTTCCATATTTGAGTTTTTACTTAGGGGTTGTTTTTTTTACATAGGGTGGTTTTGCACAATTTCGTTTGGTGCATTCGAGAGCCCAAAAAAAAGCTCAAAATTCTGTCGTCTTTAATTTTTAAAAATTTGTACGTAGTGGAGGTGCTGGCTTGACCCAAACCAGCACCTCCACACCAAATTTGAATTTTCAAAAAAAGTAGTAGAGCCAAAAAATCGGCAATACATCCCAAAAAAGCCCAACCCTGCCGATGAAACAGCACTGAAACGGCACTGGCGAACGGCACTGGGCCGTCAGTGCCGTTTCAGTGACTGTTTCTGCTGATTTCGGCACCTAAACGGCACTGAGGTTGATGCGACGCTCATAGAATGGTTCTATTGTATTCATCACGTATCGGACAGGCAGAGTGGTTTACAGCAGTTGGCCGCTACCAACCCGAATCCCTTTTTAAAATTTTCTTCAAATTATTAACACTTTTTTGTAATTTATGAATTTTTTCATTATATATATTTTATACTTATAATTTATATACTATAATAATAATAATAATAATAACAGATCTTTATTATGAACCCAGTCTACATAAAATTGAATACACAAAAGCAGATGAACAATAGGAACATAAAAGGCAGAGGTTCAGCTCGAGCTGCTTTCCAACCTATCCTTCAATTATTCTGAAGTTGAATTCGAAAATGTTGTCTGTTTTGGCGTATCTCATTCCATTTACGAGATACATTATGTTCATTCGAATTTTAAACTTTTCAAAACAAAAGTTAGATATCTGAAATTATCGAAACCCGTAAATTCTGAATTTCTAACTTTCGCAGAGGTAATTTCAAAATTTCACAAATTTTAATTTTTCATTTTTAATGCCTTTCAGCTGGTCTACTTGGTAGCCTATTCGCAGATATAAAGGGAACTTCTGCACGCATTTAAAACTGTAATCTGAGTAGCTTTAAACGAGCAGCACTGAAACGGCACTGGGCAGTGCCGTTTGAGTGCCGTTTCAGTGCTGTTCCATCGGCACGGAAAATTCTGATACAAAAAGTTTGGGAATTTCGATTGTGGAGGTGCTAGCTTGATGGACCTTGGAAAATAGCTATTTGTGATACAAGTGCGCAAAATAGGCGATTGCCAACGAGTGTAAATTTGTCAGCATGAGCCGGAAGCTCGAAGCACGAGTCGGAGGTTAGCGCACGAGCGAAGCGAGTGCGAAAACGAGGACGAGTGCGAAGAACTGAAGGCGAATGCTGATATCACACGAGTCAGCAATTGCCTGTGCGCACGTGTGTCACACGCTATTTTTTGCAACAACCTTCCGAGAAAGTTGTACTAAGAGAAAGACAAAGGAAGAATATTTACAGTTGCGACGCGGGGGCGGGGGCGGGGTAAGCGGCGAAACCCTCAGCGGAACGATAACAAATTCTAAAAATACGAAATTTTAATTAAATTAAATCGAAATATATGAAAATAACTAATATACTATCTGGTGGAGTACACTCTTCACCAGTTTGATTCGAATCTTTATTTAAGTCCATCTTCTTTTGACAATGAGAAGGAAAATTTCACTTCACTCTAAACACATCGACTTTAACCTCGCACCTGTCATCAGCTGTTCGCTTGAACACTGAGCGCTGCTGTTGTTACGTTGCCCCCGAATTGTCGCGATGCGGAAAGTTGCTTATCTGCAAAGTGCGCATGCGCGTATATTCCGTTGATGTGGAAAGTATATAAGAATCGAACTGCGCATGCGCCAATATCATTCCCGCATTTTTATCCGGAATGAGTCACTTTGCATATAATTTTTCTATATGGAACGGAGTACTTTCGAGGTGGGTGTTGCAAAAAGACAATTTCTTCTCACTACTGCTTGTGGTGCACGCTGCATCTTCTGGTCCACTTGTGGATCGATTCCTGTGGAATCTGCGTTTTCGTGGCTTCGCAGGACGAGCACTGCTCGATTTATCACCTTTGGGATAACCTGACATGATATTGTAGCGATGTGCACTCGACAAGACTCAAAGCAAAGCTAACCGTTGACGCTAGAAGCAGCTCCGTAGAAGCACGTACACAGATCCCTGGCGGACCGAACGAACGGAACGGATACGCTATAGCGTATCCTTCTAGTATCCACATCGTATCCTCTCCGTATCATGCAAGAAAAACTCATTAAAAAAGAAAGATTAACATTTCACTTGTTGAAATTCGGATTCTACGTGAAATTTTGACTTAAAAGGTCACAGAGTAATTGCAATAGTTTTTCTTGCAACATTAAAAACTTTAAAAAAATATAATACTTATCGATGACGTGCGCTGAAGGCGACTTCAAACGCATTGTCGTTCAGTAGCAGTTAATATGCGTTATCCGTCGACGATGCGTTTGAAGTTACCTTCAGCCCACGTTATCGATAAGTATTATTTTTTTTTTAAGTTTTTAATGTTGCAAGAAAAAATATCGCGATTACTCCGTGACCTTTTAACGCAAAATTTCACGTAGAATCCGAATTTCAACATCTGAAATGTTCATCTTCCTTTTTTAATGAGTTTTTCTTGCATGTAACGGAGAGGATACGATGTGGATACTATAAGGCAGGGCTCACCACTTTCAGCAGGTGCTCACTGCCACGACAAGTGTATGACTGCCCAAAAGTTTTTCTATCATTTTTTTCTTCGCTTTCCAGGAATCCTGAAAAGGGTTACGGTCGTTACGGTCACGGCTCGTTGCGGCTCATTGTTCACACCGAAGGGTCTGATTTTTTTCTATTAGAATTCACAATACATTTCATTTTTTTCATTTCAAACTGTAATTTACCGTGAAGGATTAGGGACGAGTCGAAGGACTAGTTCGACGAAAATTTATGAGGGCCTGTTTGACCTAGTCTCGCGACTGCCATTGGCAGTCGTTGCAGTCACTGACTGCCTTCTGGAGAGCCCTGCTATAAGGATACGTTGTAGCGTATCCGCTCCGTTCGTTCGGTCCGCCAGGGGAGAGGGATATGTATATATTATATACCGTTATAATCCGTACTATAGTTTGCCACGGCACTTTTACGAATTCAAAATATTGTTTCGAAGGACCGTTGAACCTTTTCAGGTACACAGTTCGGAGTTATTAGACCGCTCGTATGGGGATGGCGATTTGTCAAACTCAGCTTAGAAGGCAGCACCGTGAGTGGAGATATACCTTGTACGCAGGCACACGGCATTATCTACACTTTCCTTAGTTTTTTGTTATTTGGAAAACGATTTTCTCCTTTATTTTTACACCCAATTTCCGCATGCACACCTGGCATTTCGAAAATAGTGCTTTAAGCTAACACGTCAACGCTGCGTTAGTAATAGGGTTACCAGACGCGCTGATTTTTCATGAAATGTGCTAATTTTTACCCGAAACGGCGATTTTTTTGCATTTTTTTACATAGTTGCGTTTCTTTACATGCATTTTTAAAACATTTTTACTGGTAACAGAATATCAAATAAGAAATCGTAATTAATCTTTATCCTAATTTCCAGCAGACTCAGCACTATTTCGTCTATTTTTCTGTTTGACATGATCAATGTTTATTTGCCTGATTCGTCAAATCGGAATAAATATTTTTTTTGTAATGGCGTTTGGCTAGGTGAGGTTTGATTACCTACTTGCTGTGTATGTGTGTGATGGAGGAGGGGGTGCAGACGGACATGTGCTGATTTTTTACGAGACCCATCTGGTAACCCTAGTTAGGAAGAACTGAAATAATTCGAATAGCAGACGTTACCACCGTTGGAACCGTCATCTCGTGTATCTCCACGCGCATTAGCGACCCTAGCTGCCACAAGTGTCAGTCGCCGTCCCCATACCTGCTCGACACCCCACCGCGTTTAGTGCTGTATCTTTGAAAATACTGCGAATCCTCTATAACTTTAGATACATATTCTTAGATATATTAGGAATAGATTTAAGCACTAAAAAAATAATCTTTTTTTTTAGCCTTTTAAAGCCGGGTCCCCCCCCCCCCCCCAAGAGACTTATTACTGCAATTAGCTTACTCAGTCTCATCGATATTCTTAAATAATATTCTTTTTCACCTATCGCTTTAAAAAAAAATTAAAGACGTTTAAAAACATTCCTCATTATAATACGAAATGTAATAAAATGCTATGTCTAATAAATCCAAATTGAAGGGAAAATGTCAACTTTATAAAAAATATTGCAAAAGAAACTTCAAATTGCGATGTTTTCTACTGTTGGAATAACTCTGGAAATAATTAAGATGTTGAAATATTCTTGGGCTTATTTTCAGCGGATATTTCCATAGTATTGGTCTAAATAATGAAGATAGTTTTAGAATTTTTTCTCTAGATTCCACCCTAGGGTAAAACTGGGCGTAGAAAAGTCGCAAATTTCACTGCAATAATTGTACTTGTAAGCAACTTTATTATCCTTATTCACCACGTGTTGAAAGAATTTCCATAACAAAGTTTTTTTCTTTGGCATTTTTAACTGAGAGAATCGACTTCGTAGATTTTACGATAAAAAACACAGAAGTTTTGCGTTATGCTGTGCACAGCATGGCATGCGGCGTGTTCAAACTTCAAACTCGTTTTTTGTCTCCTTTGCACGGAAAAAAGTGGATCGTTAAAAAAACTCTGTGAACCAGCAGCTCTAACTATTTTAAATTGAACCGCAGCTTTTCGTCGGTGAATTTTGTTAAAATTACTATGTCGCATTCAGGTTATTTGAACTGACTTCTTAAAAGAGTAGGTTGAACAATTTCAAATAGTAGGATGCACTGCACCACTTGGTAACCGTCCATACTCAGAAGAATAAGAGTTACTATTTCGTGTAGTATGCCTTACTTCTGTGAAGAGTAACTTTGCCGATTTCGCATTGTAACGCATATATGTATATGTATATACGCACTGCACGCATTCTATACACGATTTATAAATAGATTAGCTCGAAACTTTCGACAACAAAAATGATGTAAAATGTCGATCGATTTGAAAAGGCAAAAAATTATTTTGTATATGATTACTACACTTAATTTACGATTATTCTTACACAATTGCACGCATAGAGACTTACGCATATGATCGCACGCTCAAACGCTTTGAAAAATCGCCCCCGCTGGGGAATCGAACCCTAACTAACTACCTAAAACCTGTCCTAAAACCTAAATCTAGCGCAAGCATTAGTCAAGTGAGCTACGGAACCGCTTAGATTTTTCTGACAAACTCTCGGTCAAGCGGTTTCTCTGAGAAAAACGTGGCCAGCTAAGAAATTATAATAAATGTTTACTTAAAATTTGTTTAATTAATCTCTTACTGATGATTTCTAATATTTTCTAACGAGCTTGGGAAAGATATTTTGCTTAGAAGTATTAAATCACACAGTAAATATATTATTATTAATTTATATGTATATTATTATCAAATGAATTAAAGTACAATTTTCAAAAAGTACATATTTTGTAATATTGAAAATTATGGCTTGAAAAAAATTTTTCGAATTAAAGTTTTGGAGTTTTGATTTTATTATCATCTCACTTTATTTAAAACGCAACATTCATTTACATAACTGATATATAAATAAAAAATAGTTTAAACATCGTAATAATATATCAAATGCAAAATCGAAAACACTATTTTAAGATGAAACAAACGTTGACTAGTGATTTAAATTTAAATTTTTTTCACAAATAAAATTTTTCTCATGAGATGTGGGGATGCTGAATTAGAATAAAAACTGTTTAAAACAAAACAAAAATATTCGGTCCCGAGAAATTAATATCAGGGTGCACAGTCTTCCCCTGTTTTTCTTAGTTTCTCCTTTTTTCTTGAAATTCCCCTTTTCCCCCCTATTCTCAAAAACCTTCCCCTTTTTCTCTTTAAATATACGATATTCGAAATTGTTCCCATTATTGAATAATAATTAAAGCAATTATAGCACTTAAATAAATTATTTATGAATAAATAAGGTACACGTTCCAAGTGCAGACCATTAGAAATAAATACTCTTAAACAAATTTGAAGATGGAACATTTTAAAGCAAGTTGAAAATGTGAAAACTGCAGACAGAAGTTATTGTCCAATATAAAATTAGAATAGTTACAAAACATAAATTATTTTTAAAATAAGTATTAGAAGATTAATACATTTTAGTTGAAATGTACAAAGTTAAATACCTAATTAAAAAATGGAATATTCCAAATTCATCAATTGCAATTTTAAATGTTCTAACTTGAGCAATTTTTAATTTTTTTAAATCTTTACTTGAAAATTTAACTATTGTTGAAACTTTTTTTGGTTGAAAATTTATTTTTTTTTAAACTCACAATTGAACTATTCCATTTCTGTTTGAAAATTGATCTTTTTTAGTAGGAAATTCAACTATTTGGTTGCAAGTTCAAATTTCGTTCAAAAGTTATATATTTTGGCAGAAAGTTCGTTAAAAATGTAACTATTTGGTTGAAAATATATTCTTTTTGTTGAAAAGCTGTCTTTTTGGTTGAAAATCAAACTACTTTGTTAAAAATTCACTTTTTCAAACTGTAAATTGCAATTTTTGATTGAACATTATTTTTTTGTATTGAAAGCATATATTTTTGAGTTAAAAATTCGAGTGTATTGTAGAAAGTACTTTTTTTGGCACGAAAATTCAATAATTTGTTAGAAAATTGGGTTTTTCATTTGAAAATTAGTTTCTTGAAATGAAAATGTAGCAATTCCATTTTTGGTTCAAAGATGATCTTTTTTATTTTGAAAATTCAAATATTTGGTTAAAAAATTTTGTAATCTGTTAAAAATTCGTCCTTTTTTTATAGAAAAATAATCTTCTTGCTTTAAAATTCGACAGTTTGAATACAATTTTTTTCTTTATTGGCTAAAAAATCTTTTGTGGTTGAAAACTCAACTCTTGTTGAAAATTCGTGTTTTCGGATTAAAGATTCAACTGTTTTGTGGAAAATTTGAATTTTCTCGTGAAATTCAATAGTTTGGTGGAAAATTCAACTAATTGGTCGAATTTTGAACAACTTTGTTAAAAATTCATTTCTTAGTTAAAAATTCATCATTTTAGTTGATGTTTTTTCTTGTTTGTTAAAAAGTAGGTTTTTTAACTAACAATTGTAATGTTTGGTTGAAAATTAACTTTTTAATTATTAATTCATATTTTCATTAAGGCTTCAAAATTCAACAATTTAGGAGAAAATTCAGTTTTTTCAATTGAAAATTAATTTTTTGAAACGAAAATATAACTATTCGATTTTTGGTTAAAAACTGATGTTCTCAATTCAACAATTCAACCATTTTGTTCAAAAATTATCTTACTCGTTGAAAATTTAAAATTGCGAAAGTTAAAAATAAATTTCTTGCTCAGTGACAATTTTTTTGAAAATGTGCAAAGACATGTTTTTTTTTTTTGATTGAGTCATATGCACACATTTAAAAAAAGTTGAATATGTCGAAACTGAAATTTATTCAGCTTGAACCAAAGAAACATGTTTTTATTTTTCTTTTTCGGAAAAAAATGTTTGTCGTGAATTAGGATTTTTGGGATTTCATATCTTTTTTTGCGATTTTCGAACGTTATAAACACCACCGCCTACGGCCATACCACGCTGAAAAACCCAGTTCTCGTCAGATCACTGAAGTTAAGCAGCGTTGGACGCGGTTAGTACTTGGATGGGTGACCATTCAAGAATACTGACATGAGTGCTGTTGGCACATCGTGGGTGTGGTGAGCCCACACTTGTAGTTATTTATAACTACAAGAAAAACCTAGAAACACTACCCGAATCGGGCAATGTCACGCCTACCCTGAAAGGGAAATGGTTTAATGGTATATAAACACCACGAAAAAAATGTTTCCCATGGATAAAAAATAATAACATGTTCCTTTGGTTCAAGCTGACTCAATATCAGGTTCGAATCAATCCAAAAAACATGTTTTTGTATATTTTCAAAAAATTGTAAATAAGGCAAAGTTTTTTTTAATTAAAAAAAAAAAATTTCAATTGTACATTTAAGAAAGAGAACAGAAGATATAAACCGATTTCGATTGTTTTAAATTTACATGGGAAGTATTAATTATATGAGACGGTTCAACTCGTCACCGCACCAGCTGATAAAAGGAAACAAACATATGTCAGCTGACTAGCGGGAAAACCGACAGAGTCTCGCAATCAGCTGTGTTGTGATAAGAAGAAAAGGGACAGCGATAAGAAATTGCGAGACAGGAACACGAAATTCTTATGAAGAGATATAGGTCAGTAAGGCAAGCGGGCAATCGACAAACGCGCGCGCAACCAGACCCCCAAGAGTACACGGAGAAAAAGGTCTAGTTGGGCCAACTAGATGAATCTAGTTACGCGCGTCTAGTAAATTTAAGGCAGAAGTTTCGTTACTCTTACTCGATGTCTTGTAAGTAGTCTAGTAGATTTAACCGATACGTCGTGTTATGGCAAATAGTGTCCATAACTAGACATCTAGTAGCGTGTTGCCCCCCACTACTCTTTTACTGCCTTCAGTGCTCCCTCCTACACCCTTTACCGACACTTTCTCTCCCTCTAGCCTGCTTCCTAATTTTCGGAGTCGTCACCTCCAGTTTCTTCCAGCCTCTTGCATTTCTGTGTCCCGTGCGTTATTCCGGCCATTTTCAGAGTTGCAAGAAGCGAGAAGCGACGTGTTTTTATTTTTGTTTCTATTTGCGTGTATTGAAATAAGTGAATTCCGTGACGATACAGTGGATAATCTGTTGAACTTGTGGAACCTTTTCTCTTACAAGGCTATATTTCAAGAAACGTAAACTGCATTTTTCTGCAGTGTAGCCGCCATGTTTTTCTCAATATAATGCTTCAGGCCGTGCGATTTCTTCGAGTAATATAAACTCATACCTTAACCGGTGTTTAATAAACGAACTTCATTTTTATTGTGCTGTTTAAATTTTGAAACCTATCTTAAAGATCCTGAAAACATACTTATTTTCCTAAAAAAACTATTTCCCAATACTGTACATGTGGTAAATTTTACCAGAAAAGTAGTTAAACTACCTAAACACGGAGATGTAAGCCTAACTCAACGTTTGCTTACTTTTACTAGACAGCTAGTTAGCACTACTAGCAATGGAAATATTCGCCTTACTAGATGTCTGGTAACTTATACCAGATGTCTTGTAATTCTAACTAGACAGAGTTTAACTAGACTGTCTGGCGTGTTTAACTAGACAGCGTGTTGGTTCATATTTTACTAGACTGTCTAGTACGGCTAACCAGAATCCTTGTTACCCTAACTAGACCTTTTTCTCCGTGTAGGGAGACAAGCGGGACCGAGCATACAGGGGATCGCTCGATCGATGAGACGCGAATGAAAGGACCCTTGCGATCCAACCCAGCAGGAGAACGGAGTTCTCAGAACCGTAGCCAGAATAGCTGGAATCGAAGCAACCAAGACGCTTACGAGGTCTCACCGCCTTGCATACCACTTTGAACTACAATATCCAGGAGATCACACTCAGGTTTTTAATTTTACAAATTTTATTGCTCGCTCGAAAAATGGTTCATTTCACCGAAACTGAATTCTGATTTACCCAAACTCATGATGGGGACGGTTAGCGTATGACTTGCCGGAGCAAAGATTTTCTCTCAACCGGGGTTAGACCCGGAAACTGAAAACCGATGCTCCCAAGGGCAGGAAATATGTGAATTGACTTCCCGTACTGGAATTGGGTACCATCGAAACTTTCCATTTTAATTAATGAAATTTGACGCTTGATAATCAAAGCGGACTTCTCAACCAGGGCCAACACCTGGAAATTAGACCGCTTGATGTACGAAGTGTTAAATTTCAACAGGATTAAAATGGAATAAAGAGATCATTTAAGTCAAAATTCAATTAGAAGTCTTGAAAAGTTGTACTAATGTCTGTGAGTACTGAGCTCACATACCTAATTTCAAAATTGAAGTAAAAAGCTAGGCAAATTAAGCGGAATTTTAGTCTCAACATAGCACCTGGATGAGTTAAAATGATGCTTAATTTAGAAAAGTGAAAGTGAACAGAGCGATATTACAAGTCAAAAAGAAAGCTCCTGGATAATTAAGGGGGAAAACAATTTAGAGAGTTAGGCTTACAGGCTAACCCGTGAATTTCGCTGAGGAAAAATAATAGAATTAGACCCGAAAACTCAATGGGCTAACGTATGCAATTCCTGTTCGCGCTTAAGTGAACCCACCGTTCAATGAAATTTTAATAAAATATTGGCAATTTATGGATGGCAGTCATGGACATCAATGGGGTCGCGTTGAATCACATTGAATCCTTGGCATTTGTAGAAATCAGGTCTCAAGAAAATTTCATCTCTCAACAATTTTTGGCTGCAAATTACTTTCGGTTTGAAAGCTTGCGCATCCTAGAAAGTATCGTCACTCGTACAGATAGAAATAACAACCTTATCCTACTTCCTAGGGTTTCCTTAAGGGTGATTTTCCAAAATAGGGTGGTAAGGGCTACTTTTAATGTCCTCCCAACGCTCAATCCAGTCTGTGTTATTGGACTTGAGTTGTTGAACAGGCTCCATTAAAAGCAATTTAAGCTACCACTTTTATGAATTCACAATTATTCATGAAAGATGTTTAAACTGCGACAGACGTATTCAAGATTAATACGAATTAAACTCTTCAGGGAATAATTTACCTTGCGGGATGCACAAGTGGAAATTTGTATAGAGAGATATGCAGTCTTAAAAGTTACTCAGTTAAATCGAATCGAATTAATTTAAATGCATTTTTCCGTCCGATACCTGCCAACCATCAAATTGACCAATGTTACATATAGTAAAGATGAAATGCCAAATCTTGTAAAGAAATATTTATGAGAACGATGTTAAACATATCAAAATTGTGTATTTAACTAATTTTATTTTTTTCCGGACTTTTTTATTTCACTCTGGATGGATTTCCAACGATCTAAGTATATCCAATTTTTGAAAATAAATCTTTAATGGCAGAAATCATTGAAAAATCATTAAAAATTATTTAGATATGTAATATTTCTTACGAAAAGGTTGTTTATTCTTTCCGACATATGAAAACAAATGTTTAATCTTTCCCCTGTTTTCCCCCTTTTGGTGCGAAAACCGCCCTATTTCCTCTTTTTTGAGCTCCTTTTATGCGGTGATCCCTGTAATATTAAAGATCGCGATATCATAGTAGTATGGTAGATTTTATTGTTGTTGAAAATCTGGAAAAATGAGAAAATATTTTTTTTCTCTCATGAAATGGTAGTAATTTCTACAAATATCAATGTGAAAAGGTTGAAAAAATTATTACTACGTTAAAATTGGAAATTAATTATGAACTAAAATTTTATTACAAATTATTTTTTAATTATTGTTTCAAAAAATGATATGCCGAAAACAATGTATTATTCTACTAAAAAAAAGTTCTTCCAAATAATATAATATTTGAAATTGTAAGTAGGTTCAGTCTGCTCGGTGGGTTCCTGTCACCACTACGTAGCGCGTCCTCAGGTTGCGGATAGAGGAACGGCCCGTAAGTCTGAACAGCCCCTAAGGTTAACTGCGAATACAAGAATAAGCAGTCGCGGATAGCCGATAGGAACCAGTCGTGAGTGTGGTGAGCCCAGAACTGGTAGAAAATAGGTACACGACAGCCATGGCTTGGGGGGACTCACCCATTCGCGTTCATACGCAATGGGTGGGTTCTGGCAAGCCGAGGTGCAGTGTGTATCCACCTAGAAACTCTACCCGAACCAAACGTAAAAATCTTGTAAGGGAAAAATCCTGCTGCCCCATTGGACACTGCAGCGATGACACTGCCCGCAAGGGATGTGTGGAATGATTCGCCTGCACAGGGCCAAAGGGGTATTGATGCCAGTAGGCGCGCTGCCTTGCAGGGGGATGTTAGGATACGAGGACGAAACAGTAATGTGTCTGACGACAAGTTGACACGGTCCTTGTCAAAGTCGGAAAGCTCCCATACTGAGACCCAGAGAGGTGTGGGGGTTATCACTTCTGGGACGGTGGACTCACCTACGATCGGAATAGGATCCTAACGTGCGGATTTCCACGAAATTATCATGGCTAACTTGCAACAACAAAAAACCACAGTAAAATATCTAAGGGCGGGAACTCTGAACGCGCGTAGTCTAAATACTGGCGGATTTAGCGAACTCATTTTGATAGCAAAGAAATACGATACTGACTTAACAGCACTTCAAGAAACCTGCTGGCCGGGCGATTACGCGTCAATTTCTAAGGATAACTATACTTTTCACTATGGGGGAGCTAAGGGGCACACACTGGGGAACGGTTTTCTTATTAATAAACGAATTTCGCAAGCGGTTATCGAAATACAATTCATTAACGATCGGTTATCATACATCGTACTAAAGGGTAATTTCAGCAAACAGGTGTTAATCAACGTGCACTGCCCCACAGAGGACAAAGACGAAGACACTAAGGATCTTTTTTACGAAACAATCGAACAGCTTTTTGACAAGTTCTCAACGTATGACGCAAAAATAGTATTGGGAGATTTCAACGCGAAAATTGGAAAAGAACCGATGTATAGGCCTACAATAGGGTCGGAAAGTTTGCATGACGTCAGTAATGATAATGGGACTAGAGTAATAAACTTTGCAGCTTCAAAGAACCTCGTTATCAAAAGCACATTTTTCAAGCATAAAAATATACATAAGGCCACCTGGACATCACCAGATGGTATCATTCACAATCAGATTGATCACGTTCTAATTGACAGAAGACGTCATATAAACATTCTCGATATAAGATCGTACAGGGGAGCGGATTTAAATTCAGACCACTTTCTCGTGATAGTAAAACTAAGATCTAGGCTAGCTTTAATTAAGAAAACAAGCCGCACAGAGCCAACAGTTTGTTTCAATATGGATAAGTTTAAAACACCAACAGAAATATTAAATTATCAAGTTGAGATTACTAATAGTTTCGACGTTCTCCAAGAACAGAGAGACGATAACGATAATTACGTGGAGGAATCGGAAACCCTGTGGAGCAATATGAAAAAGGCGATAAAGACAGCCGCGAAACTTACTATAGGTTTAAAGAAAGTAACCAAAAGCAAACCATGGTTTGACGAAGAGTGCAAAATTTGGTTTGAAAAACGTCGGAAGGCCAAAATAATTAGTTTACAAAATAAGTGCGATCAAACACATAAGAAGTATCTCGAGATTAGTAAAAGTACAAATAGGCTTTATAGATCCAAGAAAAAAGAGTGGGAAAAGAATACAATACTAGCAATAGAAACGCATAATAAACAAAATAACCCGCGTGAGATGTACAGGGGAATTAATTTTATAATGAAAGGCTTCCAAAGTAGAATGGAAGTAATGAGGGACGAAAATGGCAATCTAGTAGCAGATGCGACAGAGAGACTGAATTTATGGAAAAACTATTTCGATAACCTATTAAATGTACGCGAAGCCCCCGTTGAAGGTAATCTCGGCGAAATCCACACTGCCGATCTAATAATTGATGATCCTACTGATGTAGAAATAGAAATGGCCATAAAGAAGTTGAAAAAGAACAAAGCCGCGGGCATCGACGACCTGCCGTCAGAACTGATAAAAAATGGAGGCCCTTGCCTCACAAAGCAAAATTGTAAATTAATACGCGCAGTTTGGAAAACAGAACGCATGCCGGAGGAATGGAATACCTCTATTATTATTCTCATATTTAAAAAAGGCGATAAAACGAACTGTAACAATTACCGGGGAATTTCACTTGTGCCTTCGTGCTATAAGATCCTGTCCAATGTAATCTTAAGTAGACTAACTCCTTTTGCCGAGGAAATCATTGGGGATTACCAGTGTGGATTCCGCCGAAACCGATCTACAAGCGATCAAATGTTTACAATTAGACAACTGTAAGAAAAGAAATGGGAATTTAATGAAGTAGTACATCAGCTATTTATCGATTTCAAAAAAGCTTACGACTCTATTATACGCGCACGAATGTACTGGATCCTAGAGTTCTTGGGTGTACCAAGAAAATTAGTTAGACTTATCGAAATTTGCTTAAGCGGAAGTAGGGGTAGAATACGTGTAAACGGAAGTTTATCTGAAGAGTTTTCGATCCGCGATGGCCTGAAACAGGGCGATGCACTTTCGTGCGTCTTTTTTAACTTAGTTTTAGAATACGTGGTTAGGCAAGTGCAGGCGAATCCGACCGGTGCTACCCTCAATGGGGTAATACAAATTCTTGGGTATGCGGATGATCTCGACTTACTAGGGGATGATAAAGAAACCGTAGCTAAAAATGCAGAAATCTTGATTACAAAAGCCAAAGATATTGGTTTGGAAGTTAGCGAATCGAAGACAAAATATATGACCGTCGCCAGATCCGAACAAAGTAATGTAGGCGGGAATCTAATGGCCGCAAATATGAAATTCGAAAGAGTTAACGAGTTTAAATACCTCGGGTCTATTATAACTAGCGAAAATAACATTAAAACGGAAATCAACGCGCGGCTGCACGCTGGCAGTGGGTGCTATTATGCAGCAAACACGCTACTAAAATCGCGATTGGCATCTAGAAACATCAAAGTAAGAATTTACAAAACGATAATAATGCCGGTCGTCATGTACGGGTGTGTAACGTGGGCGCTGACGAAGGGAGCGGAGAATAGGTTTAGAGTTTTCGAAAATAAAGTACTTAGAAAAATGTATGGTCCAAAGAGGGACGAAGAGACTGGTGAATGGAGAAAATTGCATAATGATAAGCTGCATGCTCTCTACGGGTCAGCAAATATTAATAGAGTTATGAAAGCGCGTAAATTAAGATGGGCGGGGCATGTAGCAAGAATGGGCAATGAAAGAACAGTGGCGCAAGTTTTAAGAGGGAAACCGATTGGTAAGAGACCTCTAGGCAGACCGAGAAACAGATGGGAGAAAAATGTAAGGGATGATCTAAAAAAACTAGGACATGATTACTTAAACTGGATGGAGGATGCACAGGATAGAGATGCGTGGCGGTTTCGGGTAGATGAGGCAATGAACTTTCGAGTTCGAATTGCTAATCGATAATAATAATAATAAGTAGGTTCAGTGGCACAACTAGAAACGTATAGGCCCCCTCCGCAACATTTTTAGGCGGTCCGTTTGAAATTAAAAAATAAGGACGACTTATAACTTGCTTATCAGTAAAACAACAGATTTTCGCTTCTCGATCACTTGCAAAAGTCAAACTCACAATTCTTTGCTTACTATGAAAATTAGTTATTCATACAGTTTACATGTTTAAATGTACTATTTCAAATAGTTATTGAAGCTACTTGTTCTAGTAATCTTTCTTTTTACAATTTGAAGTAGTAATGCTGATTTTAGGGTTTGTATATTTTGAGATCACTATCTTATTCAGTATCAAAAACTATTTGAATTGTTTCTTGTGCAATGCGAACAAGTAAACTTCAAGTTAACAATACATAAAAGTGAATCTAACTATCTACTTTTTTCCGTGTGTTTCTTATACTACTCAATGCTACCAACTGTTAATAATTTGAAATATATTCCCTAAGTTACCAAAAATCATCGCAGGGTACGTTCAAAACCATATGAGCTCAAAAGTTTACATTTATTTGGGTAAAAAAAAATTAAATTCTCGTAAATTCTCGAGAAAAAAAATCGGTCTCGAACTCTAACGCAGGGATGCTGAAAGCTTGGCACCTCCAAGAGCACCGATGATCAGGATGACTAGCTTAACAGAATATTCCAGGTCTAACCGTCTCAATTCCCTCATAAGGTCTTTATATCTTGTCTTTCTTTTCAGTATATGCGGCACTTCTTATTTTCGACAATTGACTCTATCTTTTATTCTTATTTATTTTTTTTATTATATATATATATATATATATATATATATATATATATATATA
>CAKNYM010043819.1:29005-42723 GCA_932195095.1 Andricus curvator | reverse complement strand
TCGCCTGGATCTTATTCTTTCCAGATAATTCGGAAGCCCAAATTTTTCTGAGAATTTGGCGATACCTTTTTCCAAGGGCCGTTTTAAGCACACGCACAGCTTGGGTTTCCGCTTGCGGTATTCCAAGATATGTATATGTTTCTCCAATACCAAGATGTTGAATGGTATTTCCGCCTATGAGTTGAACATCCTGATCGTGACCCGATGATGTAGTTTCTAGTCTTCCTAGAGTACCTATTACCGCCTCCACAAGGATGTTAAGGTCCTCTTTCGAGGAAGCAAAGAGTTTAAGGTCGTCCATGTATAATAGGTGGTTGACTTTATATTCTCTTTTGTTCGGCGGGCCACATAGGTATCCAGAGCTTTTGCCTCGGAGCACAATAGATACAGGCAAGCGGGAGATGCAGAAAAGTATCGGACTTAGAGAGTCTCCTTGAAAGATCTCCCTCTTATATGTGATAAAGCTTGTAGTCAGTTGTCTTTTGTCAGATATTATGACAAATCTTGTCCGCCACAAGAGCATAAGCTCTTTTATGCATCTCACTATTTTTGGATGCACCTCCAGACACTTAAGGATCCTAATAAGTAGCTCATGGTTCGTGTTATTGAATGCCTTACGGTAGTCAATCCAAGCCATAGACAGTTTGCGTCGATACCTAATGAAGTCCTGGGTAATACACCTGTTTATTAACAGGTTCTCCCTGCAACCTGCCAGACCTCTCTTGCATCCACGTTGTTCAACTATTGCACTCCACACCGGCTCTATAGATGTTAATATCCTCTCTTTGAGGATGCCAGTGAATAGCTTGTAGCTGGTGCTTAGACAATCTATGGGCCTGTAGTTCTTTGGACTTGACAAATCCCTGGTCTTAGGGATCAATACCGTGCGTCCTTCCACTAGCCACTGCGGGACGGGTTGTTCTCTGTTTAAGAAAGTAGTAAATATACGAGCTACATGTTGTTGCGTAGAAGTGAACTTCTTCCACCAAGAGTTGTTGATTTTATCTGGCCCTGGCGCTGAAAAGTTCTTAGTTCTACCGATAAATTTCTTCACTTCTTCAGCAGTAATTAGTGGACACTCTTCCTCTGGACCTTGTAACCTTTGCCTTTGGCAAAAGTTACGAATGAGTGATATATGTGAAGCGTCTTCATTTAGCTGATAAGTATCTCTATATACTTGCTCCCAGAAGACTTGAATCTCTTCTCGACTAGGCGGATTTTTAACGGCATGTGACGTTTTAGTGAACAGACGGAAAGGATGAGTAGAAAAGGTGGAATTTTCCTGAATATACTTTACTCGCCGTTCAAGGCGCTGTTTCGCTGTTGAAAGAGATCTTATTTTTGGCGTCCAGTGCTGCTTGATCGTCAAGAGTTTACACTTGTTCAGCCTGTGATTTGCTTTCCTTCAGTTTTGAGCAAGTGCCCTAACTTTTGGAGTGAATTTTTTATTTAATGTTATGTAGCTAATAACGCACTGAATCTTTGATACATGCCGTTTCGCCGTTTCAATTTTGAACTGAAGCTGTGCAATACGCTTGCGAGTCTTACTCACACGTACTGAAGTATCGTTACTTCTATAGTCGCTAAGCAGGGAGACCGCCTTCTCGTGAACTACACAGTTCAGATTCCACAGATTAAAATCTTCGGGGAGCAAATCGGGGAGAGCAGTATTAGCTTCAGCTAATTTGTCCATCCTGAGAAAGACTTTTTGGTAAATAGATCTCCTACTTCTCATGTTGGCATTATCGGCTATCTGCAAAGGTGGTCTTGCTGGAACGGGTGGAATGTTCGCTGGAGGATGTTGCTCTTCTTCTTATTGATAAAGAGCTTCATATCCGTTTTTTCGCAAAAAGGATATCTGATCTCTTAAATTCTGAGGCGTTTGATGATCATATTCCGGGTGCATATTGACCCAACGGTCATGTAACCTCTGCATGAATCCTCTTCGCGCCGGTGAGCTTCTTTGCCAACAGGCAAGGATGTCTCTCCTGACTTGGTCCAACCATTTAAATCAATGTTCTCGCGTTTGTCCGGGGCCATTGCCTGGTCGTCGCCTCGGTTCGGTCCTATTGCCACTCCCAACTGAACCATGGCCTCCATCCGAGAAAGGCCTATTGTCGGTGGCACTGCGGGATACTGGTGTAGTAACCGCATAATTTATTGCATTGGGGAGTTAGCCCAAAGCAACGTGGCTGACTGCAAGAGCCGGAGCTCTCGGGCCATGGGGTTGCCATTTACCTTTCGGTTTAGTTAGCGTGACTTGCTCGGTGAGGAAAGGAATAATGTGAGGTAGGGTGTATAGATTTTTCAGATTCATCTAGAATTCTCGTGTTATTTATTTAAATGACACGTTCGTTGCGCAACACTGCTCCGAACCAGGTTGCTGATCAACCTCTCTAGCGATCACTCCAAGTGAAGTGCCTCACAAAATTGTTATGTGTGGTTCCCCACTTGGGCCCATTAGTATCCAAGGTCTTTGTTTCAGGCTTCATTCACTCTATTTTCACCCTGTTCACAAACTATTTGTCGCCACACTTTTCTGTCCTGGCATAGTTCTCTAGCTTCCTTCACGTCCATGCATTTTTTCATGCAAGCTCTCGTGTTTCTATGGCTTCTTATGTCTCTTCAGATTAATGTCTCATTCACAGATTCTAACCATTCTTTCCGCGGTCTGCCTCTGGGCATACTACCATTTACTTTACCTTTATACACTTGTTCGTAAAAATATAGAATTATGTATAGCCATTTTAGCTTTTTTTGATATGTTTTTATTTCTGAGAATGGACCCTGCTCTACCAATAACCGTCTTACCCTCATTTATGCGTCTATTCAACTCCCCATATATTTTTCCGTCGCTAGTGAATAGGCTACCCAGATATATGCACTTGTCAACTTGTTCTAATCTCTCATCATTTAGGACAATGTTGCGAAGAGGGCCATTCTTAGACACTTATCCATAAATACGATGAATAGCCATGAGGACATAACGCATCCTTGTTTCACGCCTTGCATAATATCGAACCAGTCACTAAGTTTCCCATTAACCCTTACACTCGCTTTACTACCTGTTTATATTGTTTGAATTGCTTGTAGAAACTATCCATTGACTCTGTACTCTTTAAGGACTTTCCAAAGTTTACTTCTATTTTCCTTTTCAAATGCTTTTTCTAGGTCAGAAAATGCACAGAAGACTTTCTGTCCTACTCTCAAGCTTTTTTCTGTGATCTGTCTCAAACTAAATATCTGATCTTAAGATGATCTTCCTGGCATAAGTCCACTTTGGACTTCCCATATATTTTCTTCTGTTATTTGTATTTTTGAGTATATTTTACCTACGATACTTGATAAGCTGATACCTCTGTAATTATTGCAGTTCGTTTTATCTCCCTTTGCTTTGTATATTGGTACGATAATCGCTTTTCTCCAATCGTCTGGGACTTCTCCCGTCTCGATACATAAATTTATAAATTCGCACAACCGGTGACGTATGTACTCGCCACCGTATTTAAGCATTTCAGCGCTTATATCGTCTACACGAGCCTTACCATTTTTTAAGTTCTTAATTATATCTCTAACCTCAGTGACACAGATTTTTTCAATTGGGTTTTCTAATATATTATGTACTATGTCGCAGTTCTGTTGCCCTATATCTTCACCTCCTAATAATTCTTTTAAAGTGTCTTTTAAAGCGTCCACTATCCCGTCTGTATCATATAGCATTTCACCTTTGCCGTTTCTCATGCTAACAAACTCTGTACTTTTACTTTCCTTCATCTTTTTAAATAATAGTTTCATGGTTCCTTGAAAGACCTTTTGTATTTTCTTCTCTTCTTCTGTTCTGATTTTATCTTGACTTTCCTTGACTAGTCGTTTAACTTTCCTATTTTTGTACCTGTAATCATTTTTGAGTCTCTTTTTCTCTTAAACGCTTCTTTCTTTTCCTGTTGGGCTGCCTCAATTTCATCATTGCACTATGCATCACCAGATTCTCTTCCTACAACCGCCGTACCACATACTTCGGTTGCAGTTTTAACAATGATATCCCGTAACATAGTCCAAGCGCTATTTATATCTTTATTGCTTCTAAGCGCCGCCCAAGCTGCCTCATCTATGCGTTCATTTATCTTATTCTGAAAATCTATTTGCACTTCCGGTTTCTGTCAATTTTCAATCTTGATTCGCGTTATCTTTAACTAGTTCTCTTAGTCTTTCATCCGCAATAATGAAGTCAATTTTACTGCGGTTATTTCCTTTACACCAGGTCTGCGTGTGGATAATTTTATGTCGAAACCAAGTATTTGTAATAAATAGGGCCTTTTCTAAGCATAAGCTAACTAATTTTTCCCCGTTATAATATTTTCTTGTTGGATCCTTAAACTTACCTAGCCCGCTTTCTGTATCTGTACCCTGACGTTGGACGCCGACCCATCTGTTCATATCTCCTAGCAGAATTATTCTTTCACCTTGATCGCAAGTACTTATTGTATCATTTAAAGTGTCCCAGAAGGCGTCTTTGACTTCTATCGGATCGCTATCAACTAGGGCGTAGCACGCTATGATAAATAATCTTCTGATTCCTACCTTCATTCCAGCCCACAACAATCTGGGAGATACGAAATTATGATCTTTGAGATGCTGTCTTGTTTTTTCAATCATAATTAAACCGACCCCTTGACTACCATGTGATTCACTACCTACTCCTGACCATATTTCAAAACCGCTTTTCAACACCCCATTTTCTATTTTCATTTTTCCAATCAAAGTTTCGTTCCATTTCGAGGCTATTTTATTGTTTGTATTATTCATTGTTTAGAGTGTACCCCCAATTAATACCTTTATGCGCGAAATTCGTTTTGCGAGTCGAAATCATGTCCAAGTAGTGATTTGCGTACGGCGGAGAGTCTAGTTGTAACGTCAGTTCCACCAAAACTTCTGTTACTGGGGAGGGGGGGGGGCAGAGAATGGAAACCGAGAGTCTCAATTGGTTGATGTTTTATACTGAGAAGGTCACCAGCCTTCAGCAGCGTTGTATTAGATAGAAGTTCATATGTTCCCATCTGCCAATTCCCGGCCTACCCCTGGGCACGAAACCAAAAACTTATATTATATATATAATTTTTTTTTTTTGCTTAGAACATTAGAATTAAAAGAATTAAAATAATTGAATTGAAAAATTATACGTTTTTTAGAGAAAAATCCATGTATTTAAAATGCTTTTAAGAATCTTGCAATAGCGCATCAAAGGAAAGGTCATCAGTTTATTTTTCGAATTTTTAACCACTCTAAAGTTCCTTTGGATATAACCCCCCCCCCCCCCTCACTAATTTATCATTACATGAGCCGCGGTAGACTGAATTCTTTTCAGACCGTTAAAATCAATTCTAAATTCCCTCGAATACCTCAAAATAATTCAAAATCACCAGAATTGTATATAAATTTAATTATTTTCGTTTGAATTTTGAATTTTCCAACAAATGAACGAATAAGGTGTTTTTTTGCAATATGCTTCATAATATATAAAGAGTATGGGGCGCCCCCCCCCCCCCCGGATTATCAAAATAGTTCAATTTATGAAAATCGCAAACATCACCTAAAGTTTAAAATCAGAGGTTTCTTTCATCTTCAAAATTAATAGTACTTAAGATACTCATCTGGAAAAGCTGCCTCAATTATTTCGCTTTCTGTCTTCGAAGATTCCTGCCATTTGATAATGTACACTTTTGACTTCCGCTTTGTGATACTATTTTTTTTGATTGAAAGTGAATTAAATGGTTCGTGAACGGGAAAATAATTGTAAAAATAATCGCGCAAGAATAGACCAGATTACTGAGAGATTTAAATTTTATTTTTTAAGAATTTATGGACGATTCGAGGCGGTCAAGTTTCATGTTTCTTTCTTCTTTTTTTTTGTTTCTTAGAGTTGACGGTTATTTTAACTTTTAAATCTGTTAAAATACTCTGAGGAAAATTTTAAAATATCTCTTCTACAATTTTTTTGTTTAAATCTGTTGAAAATCCTAATAAATATATTGACCAATTGAATTAGTCATTTGCTATACTAATCTTTAGTGGCTCAGTATTCTCGAATTGAGTAACTATAGAATTTGACCTCGAATTTCACTCGAATTTTACAAATAGACAATTAATGTTTCACTAATTTAGATCTAGAGAAAGTTTGAAATTCCTAAATAATTTTAATAAAATGTTGGGTCTGTGTCATGTTTTGGTATTAATGAAGATAGGTGTGGAGTTTTTTGTCTATATATTGAACGATAACAAGGAGAACTTAAAATATAAAAATTCTCGTATAAATTAAAAAAAAGCAGTAACTCCAGACATAAGTAAAGAATTTTTCAGTTAAGTTTAAAGAAAGCTATATAAATATTGAATAAAATTTCGATATTAAAAAATGTCTCGTGTTAACACTTTTTCAACTTTAAATTTTAAAGAATACAAATGTATTTCGAGAAGAGGGAAAAGGGAGGTAGAGAGTTAGTTACAGCGATTATAATGAAAGGCAATTAAAATGTAATGGACACGCGTGTTCTGAGGACACGCAGCGAAACTAGGATGCCTGCCTTCTTTTCAGCCCGCAAGTGAACAAAAAGTGTTGGACAGGATAATAATTAAAATGAATAGCAGTGTAATCTTTTCAAGATGTGTATCTTTATTAAATCTTTTATATTTAGGATGGTTACAGAGCCGATGGTTACAGAGTCGATGGAATTTTTCTTACAGTACGATTTTTGTACCAAATTGAATATTCTACACATGGCTTTCTCGAAATTCATCATCAATCACGGACGCGTTTATGTCTGCCCACGGTTTCTTACACGACCATCCATAGACGGGGCTACACCCCCAAGTGTATATTAAGGGGAGCTGATAAAACTTAAGGTGGAATCCGTACCTTCAGCACCTCGGTAAAAGTACATAGAAAAATTTCCAGAGATGCCGGCTCAGGAATCGAACCCCGGATCTCTAACGTGAAGTCCGAGCGTCTAACCGCTTGAGTCACCGAGATTCAAAGAATATTTCCATTAGAAAAAAATATAAGGAAGCTCATTTTTTTGTGTAATAGTTGGATTATTTTTCAAATGTAATGTAATAATATGTAATGTAGTCTAATATAATCTATGGCCGTGTCTACGTGTACCGAAATGGGGAGTATGGAGTTTTCCCTTGAACCACATACATTTATCAAAGGAAAAACAATACCTTCTCATTATGATGAGAATGTAAAAATATTATAAACAAAAATTATATACAATGGAAAAATGCATCCTCGTTGCAGTGTATGGAACTCTCCATACCCTGGATTGCAGTGTGTATGCAATTCCATACACTGAAACGAGGATGAATTTTTCCTTTATATATAATTTTGTTTTTAAATATATTTTTCCCTTTGAGAAATGTATGTGGTTCAAGGTTAAAAAAACTCCATACTCTCCATTTCGGCAAGCGTAGACATGGTCATAGATTATATTACATTACATTGCATTAAATTATGCAGTATCACATTATCTTTATTTTAAAAAAAACGTTGTATAGCTTCCACTTGATTTTGGTTGAGGTGCTGGTATTGGTTGAGGTGTCATTCCTGGTTGAGGTGCTGGTATTAGTTGAGGTTCTGATCTTATTTGAGGTGCTGGTCTTAGATGAGGTGCTAGTCGTGGGTGAGGTGCTGGTATTAATTGAGGTTCCATTCCTGGTTGAGGTGCTGGTATTAATTGAGGTGCCAGTCCTGGTTGAGGTGCTGGTATTAGTTGAGGTTCTGATCTTATTGGAGGTGCTAGTCCTTGTCGGTTAGGGTTGTATACACCTGCATGATTTTGACGAATGTGATATGAGGCTCTCTCTGCAAGAATTATTATGCAACTTAATTTTTTTAGCTTTATTTTATATATATATATATCACGGTCGTGAGAAGGGGGTCATAGGTGTGCCTTACCGCGGTTCTACTGGGAGCCGGTGTAATTTTCATAGATGGCAGTTGCCCCCAGTGGGACCCTGCGGTGGTTTTCTAATCAGCTTTTCAAATTATATATATATATATATATATATATATATATATATAATATGTTACAAGCAAAGTATATAATCCAGGCATTACCTATAATTCCTGACCATTTCAGACAAAGTATGTTGTCGAATACTTATTATATACATTGCCTAGGCATTCTATATAAACCCCAGGCATGTTATATAATGCCCGGCACGAGATAGGTAAAGTATATAATCTTGGTTTTGAATATAATAATGCAATTAAAGAAGGCGTGATAAATTGACAAACACTTATAGAATTCATCACACGGTTACTCGCTATTTACTACAATATGGCATGCTGGAATGACATTTTGATTGACACTGAGCTTTTTTTTACGCATACACAGTAAAAAAAAGGATCAATTTTGTTGCAGAGCATTTTACACCAACGATCATTTGATTCTCGAGATCATAATGATCTGTCTATTCGGATCATCTTGATCATCTTTTTTGGGTCATTTGTCAGACTAAACAAAATGGCCGCCAATTTTTGGCGCCGATGTCATAACGACATAACCTAAAAATGTTATCTAACCACACGCAAGTGACAACTACACTTAACAGATGATATTTTCTAATATCAGAATTCGTTAATTTGTTAACTTTTCAAGTACACTGCACGATCAGAAACCATAAACAGCTCGCATATGAGCTAAAGTACTCTAAGAACGTCAGCCATATTGGTTTGCTTTGATACCTGATCCCGCATCAGATCATTATGATCTCAAAAGTCGATCATTCATTCCGGCCGATCCAAATGATCTTGATTTCGGTATCATTTTTGTTGCATATCAAAATGATATTGATTTCGGTATCATTTTGAACATTTTTTTTTTACTTTGTAAACACCTACTGGTTTGACACATTGTTTTTCAGGAACATAATAAAAACAAACCTTGTCCCGTTGAAAACTCTTGAATAATGGGTGTCACAAAAGTCTTGAGAAAATTCAAAGAGCCGTGGATTGTACAAATGAATGAAAAAACTGAATGTTGCTAGGCAAAATCTTTAGTTAATTTTATTAACTTCCGGAAAACATATTTACATAGCTTTCAACGGGCCATTATCTTCGATTTTTCGGAGGGTTTTCTGGATGTCCTTCATCATGGTCTGGATGACAAATGTCAAATTTTGTCAACTTTCGAGTAATTCTATTCACTAATTGCCGCTTAGTTTTTGTTTTCCATCTATTGTCGTACAGCAACCGAGTGAGATCATCCCAAAAATTTTCAACCGGACTTGCCTGTTGCACATTTGGCGGACTGTCATCTTTTGGCACGAAAGGCAATTTTTCGGCGAGCCATTGCAACGTTTTGTTTGATCGATGACTACTGGCGAAAAAAGAAAACCCTTTAAAAAATCGAAGATAATGGCCCGTTCAAAGCTATGTAAATATTTTTTCCAAAAGATAATAAAATTAACTAAAGATTTTTCCTAGCAACATTCAGTTTATTTATTTATTTATTCGTACAATCTATGGCTCTTTGAATTTGTCTCAAGACTTTTGTGACACCCGTTAGTATCATGAATTTTTAATTGGAAATTTTCATCTGATTTTGAAGTTTTTAAACAAAATAAAATCTTGTTGCATTTTAAAGATATTCGTGACAGGCGATTTTTGCTCCCTCATAGAGGAAGCTTTGTAACGGTGGAATTTTCCAAAATTTGTAAATTCATTTAATTAAACCTTCCTAAATTTAAAAATGTCTAATACAATGTTCTAAGCAATTATCCGGGTGTGTGTGTGTGCGTGTGAATGTTTGGTGTGGATTTGTGTGTGTGTGGATGTTACACTTTTTTCTGAACGCAATAACTTGAAAACGGTTGCAGATACATTGATGAAATTTATAGGGCTTATTTTCATTACTAATATATTGAAACTAACTGCAGGATTTCTAAACATATTTATTGCATTTTTTTTAGCACTCTATAATATTTTAAAATTCTTTTTTTTATAGTTAAACTTTTTTCATTAGCATAATTCAAAGTCGATGCAAAAATATATAAGATTCCTTGGTTCGAGACGAATCGATTGACCTATATTATTAATACATTTTATGAAAGAGTAGGGAAGTAATGGTAATTTATATTTTTTGAAAATCGTTTTTTTATAGTAAAACTTTTTTCATTAACATAATTCAAAGTTGATGCAAGAACAGAAAAGATGTGTTGATTCGAGATGAATCGATTGACCTATAATATTAATACATTTTATTGAAGAGAAAGGAAGCTATGGCAATGCATAATATTTGAAAATACGGTTTTTTATAGTAAAAATTTTTTCTTCAACATAATTCAAAGTTGATGCAAGAACATAGAAGATTCCTTGGTTTGAGACGAATCGATTGACCTACAATATTAATACATTTTATCAAAGAGTAGGGAAGTGATGGTATTTTATATATTTTAAAAATCGATTTTTATAGTAAAAATTTTCTCATTCTCATAATTTAAAGTTGATGCGAGAATAGAAAAGTTGTCTTGATTCAAGAAGAATCGATTGACCTATAACCTTGATAGGTTTTATTGAAGTGTAAGGATGCTATGGTAATGCATAATATTTGCAAACACGATTTTTATAGTAAAACTTTTTGCACTGATATAATTCAAAATTGATGCAAGAACGGAAAAGATTCCTTGATTTGAGGAAAATCGATTGATCTATAATATTAATACACTTTATTGAAGATTAAGGAAGTTATGCTCATTTATAATATTAGAATCATCTGTTTCTAACAGAAAAACTTTTTTCATCGACATAATTCAAAGTTGAGGCATGAATAGAAAATATTTTCTGATCATAAATTTTCAAATAGAATAATTCTGACAATTTTTGTAAAGAAATCATTAAGCTGGGAAAGGGATAGAGTGCGACAGAACTTTTCCCTTCCCTTTTCCAGCTCGAAAACTGATCATTTCGAATATAAAATTTGATAAAGTTTGAATGAAAAACTTGTTTGTATTATTTTGTAATTTTCTATTTTTTGTAAATTTCTATTTTTAAATTGATCAAAATGAAGACTTTGGTTTGTCTATTATTGAAAAAAATAACTAATGCTTCCTCTATGAGGAAGCAAATACATTTGCTAACAGGAACCAAAGTGCTCGTGAGATGAGCACCATATAATTATAAATACAAACAAAGTGGAAACACTCGAGATCGAATTCACAGCTATAGTTTAAAGATTATTTGAACCATTTTTTATCTGACAACGAAGTTGATTTTTTTTTAATTTTCAGAAATTCAATTTTTTAAGATTTTCAGATTCATAAAAAAGATCTTGAATCAGTGCAAGAATAGGATCGTCCAAATTTATACCTGCACGTCTCGACAAAGTGGGCCGTCGGAAAATTTGTATGACAGCTTCAAATTCAATCACATACAAATTTGAAACTAATTTAGATTGAATTGTAAATTTAAATTTAACTTAATTGTCAGTGAAATAATATATATTTATTACCTCAGGTAGAGCTGACATTACTTACAATGCCTGGGAAATTTGTGAAGTGAGCAATTCCATGTCAAATCATGAATATTAACACGCAAAGAAAAAAAAGACATTTTTGTAAATTTTATTCAGAATCGTTAATATTAGGTGAATCGAGTTAAAATTTTTCAGTTGAGGCTAACCAACAATGAATTAGATTTAACAAAAATAATTGTTTGAACAATTAATTATTATTTATCACAATATCCTATTAGAATAATGCTAGAATGTTGCAGTTTTGTCTATAATTTTCCACTTTTTATCTACTTTTCACAAAGAAAAAACAAAATTTAATCTTCACTCACGTGTTAAGATTAATCCACCAAATGGGAAATGGTTACCATGTCAACTCTGTTGAATCTTGATTTGTTTCGATGCGAGAAAATTCAACTTTATCTACTTGAAAATTATCCGCAATAAAAATTCACTTCTGTTTTTTTTGTGTGCAAATAGTGTAAGGTAATAATGGATGCAATTTTACCAAAATAATTGCTTGAACAAATTATTATTGTTCATAACTATCTTTTTCATTAATGCTAGAGAGTTGCGGTTATTTCTGAATTTTTTAACTTTTTTTTCCTTTTCACATTTGCATTAATTATTACCTCACTCTTGTACAAAGTGGACTATCAGTTGAAAATTTCAGAAAAAACCTCAACTATCTAGCATTACCATGGGAGAATATTGTTATAAACGATAATAATTTGTTTGAAAAATTAGGTTCGTCAAGTTACATTCACTACACTAGTTTACAGCCATTTTGCCCACCATATCTCACTATATGATTTGCCATGTTTTTTTACCCACTCAACAAGAAAATCACACTTAAAATTTTTTTATTGAAGCGTTTTCGAGATATTAATGTTCAAAATTTTTGTTTCAATTAAAGAGTTGTTCCGACGCTTTTGAGTATATCTCGAATTCTAATAGACCGATTTTCCTAAACAAGCACTCAAATTGAAGGCAACTATAAATCCTCTACAACTTTCTATTCTAAAGTTTTTAGAACAACCCAGTAGTTCAGATGCTAGAAATTTTAATAAGTTGGCTAATATTTGCGATTTCTATTCTTCCCAGGACGATATGTGAATTTTCGACATCGATTTTTGCCAAAAAATGCAACGTTGCCAAATTATTAAAATTGCTAGCATGTGAACTACTTGGCCGATCTGAAAACTACAGAACAGAAAGTTGTTGAGAATTCAGTTGCCTTCAATTTAAGTGATTGTTGAGGATAATCGGTCAATTAGAACTCGAGATCGGTCGGAACAACTCTGAAATACGAAAAAAAATTCGAACATTGATATCTCGAAAACGCTTTCATAAAAAAAATGGTGTGTCTGATTTTCGTGTTTAATGGGCGAAAATACATTAAAAAATCATATTAAGATGTGGTGAGCTGAACAAATTTTTAATTTTGTAATCACACTAATTTACAAGTGGACAAAAGGTTGAATACTTAGGAAAAAATCATAAATTTCTAGCATTATTCAAAGACAATATTATAAAAATAATACTAAATGGCTCAAAGAATTATTTTTGTCAACTTGAGTTAATTATTACCTCACTCCAATCGAAAATTCCGAAAAACAATAATAAATTGTTTAAGTAATTCATATAAACACCTCTCCGCAAAAAATCATAATTAGCGCCAAAAACTCGCAAAACCCAATTTTTCAGTCATGGAATTTTTTGTGACAGAATAAAACAGACGTCTCAGGGTGATATTTGTATAATAAGTTTTGATTCGTATTCGAAGAAAAAAAAAATCCAATGCATTTTTAATTATTTCTCGAAAACCAAGGGACATCCCATTTTTATATTTACAGGGCGTCTGGAGCACACTGTAAATTATCTTGAAAAGAAAAAATTTTCAATCAAAAATTGATTTCTTCAAAAATTGAGTTTAGGCACAGTTTAAAAAAAAATATTTGTTGAAAAAAATTTTAATCAATTGTTTCTTCAAAGGCCATAGCCGGATAAGCATACAAAATCTTCCCCCGCACGTATTGACTTGAAATTTCTGTCCCAGGTTCGCATCCATGTGAAGTTAAATTTCTCCCAATGATAAACCTAAACATTCATTTTTGTGGGAGTTATGGAGGGGGAAAAATAAAAAAGTACCCCGGGTTGTAAGAGGCGAGGGGACTCACGATAATAAAGCACCCCAATTTGTGAGAGGCG
>CAKNYM010043819.1:0-27251 GCA_932195095.1 Andricus curvator | reverse complement strand
ATGCACTTTGATTTGTGAGAGGTGAGGTGATTCACGATAATGAAGTACCCCGAGTTGTGAAAGGCGTTGGAACTCACGATAATAAAGCACCTTTATTTGTGAGAGGCGAGGGGACTCACGATAATAAGCACCTCGATTTGTGAAAGGCGAGGGGGCTGACGATTTTTAAAATCTGTAATTGCTTTGAAAGAACTTCTCCCGTATTTGCGTCGTTTGGTTCAAAATTTGAAAATTTTCATATTATTTTCGATAAATAAAACCAAAATGACAAGTCCGACCAAAAAAAAATAGAAAATATTTTGTAGAACTTTCTAAAAGCTGTAATTGCTTTGAAAGAACTTTTTCCGTATTTGCGTCGTTTGGTTCAAAAATTGAAATTTTTTCATAGTATTTTCGATAAATAAAACCAAAATGACAAGTCCGACCAAAAAAAATGATTAGAAAAGATTTTGTAGAACTTTCTAAAAGCTGTAATTGCTTTGACATAACTTTTTCCTTATTTGCGTCGTTTGGTTCGAAAATTGAAATTTTTTCATCGTATTTTCGATAAATAAAATCAAAATGACAAGTCTGACAAAAAAATGATTAGAAAAGATTTTGTAGAACTTTCTAAAAGCTGTAATTGCTTTGAAATAACTTTTCCGTATTTTCGTCGTTTGGTTCAAAATTTGAAATTTTTCATAGTATTTTCGATAAATAAAACCAAAATGATAAGTCCAACCAAAAAAATGGTTAGAAAAGAATTTGTAGAACTTTTCAAAAGCTGTAATCGCTTTGAAAGAACTTTTTCTGTATTTGCGTCGATTTGTCCAAAATTTGAAATTTTTTCATAGTATTTTCGATATAACTGCTCCGTTAGACTTTTTCCCGTCTTTTGTGTCCCTTGGGTCAAACTTTGAAATTTTAGATTTTTTCATAGTATTTTCGATGAATAAACCCAAAATGACAAGTCTTACCAAAAATTGGATTGAAACACTTTTTATAAGCTGAAATTCTTCTCAAAAACTTTTTTCTGTATCTTAAATCGTTTGGTTCGAAGGTTGAATCTTCGATTTTTTGCATATTATTTTTGACAAATAAAACCAAATGAAAATTTCTACCAAAAAAAGGGTAAACAAATTTTTTTAGAATTTTTCAAAACCTATAACTACTCAGTAAGACATGTTCCTGTATTTTGCGTCGTTCGACTCGAGATTCGAGATTTTGAATTTTTCACAGAATTCTCGATAAATAAAACCAAAATGGTGAGTCCCGTGAAAAAATGGGTAGAAAAATTTGGTAGGACTTTTCAAAAGCTATAATTTCTCTATGAGACCTTTTGACATAATTTGAGTAGTTTGGCTCTAAATTTCAATGATGATTTTTTTCCACAGTATTTTCGAGAAATAAAACTAAAGTATAAAGTTTGAGCAAAAATGTTTGAGGGAAAAAGTATATGTCTTTTGAAAGGCTACAATTCTTCTTTCAGCCATTTTTACGTATCTATCGTCGTTTTGCTTAAAATGAGAATTTTCGACTTATTCATTTTTGATGCGCAAAACCAAAGAGACAAGTCCCATAAAAAATGGTGGAAAAGGGATTGTATATATTTTGAAAAGTTTCCATTCTACTTCTAAACTTTCTTCATGTATCTGTCACAGTTTGGCGTAAAAGTGGAATACTTGATTTTTTGATAGCATTTTTGATGGCTAAAACCATAACCGTTGGTCAAGTAATGCTGATTGACGAACTCATTTTTTTTTTTGGACCCCCAAAAAGTTGGCCTAAGCTCAATTTGACCCGTTCATTTTTTCGAGAGTTATAGTTTTTACGATCGAACGGAGGGACAGACATACATACATACAGACAGACAGAAGGGATCGCCAAATATTTTTTTGGCTCAATGGGCTTTCAATAAATGGAAATACGTTAAAAACCGATGTGTGAAGTTTTGCACGAATCTAATACTTAATCATAAATTATGAGAATGTAATAAAAAGTCACTTGCCATTATACTCTCTAGAAGGAACCGCAATTCCCAGCGATAAAACCGCACCAAATACTAAGAGTCTTAAATAAAATGTTGTCCCCATTTCGTTCAGAAATTATACAATCACAGGATAGACAATATTGAATGATGATGTGGGAATGCAAATCTTGCCTTATATAGGGAAGTTTGTGTGTAGCTATAAAAATGCCAAGGATTGTCAAACATATTTCCGGAAAACACGTTTTATCTAGAGTGCTGGTTTGAGGAGTTAAGCTAACAAACCTGTGTATTCTGCCCTTGATTTCTTTCTGGAATCAGATATTGTATATTACACGAGTTTACGCAACAATTTTATTTTTCTTGAATTTTCTTTATCAAACTGTCTTTTCGGATAAAAACGAAATAAATCCAAAAAGTGAATAATATGTTTTATAATCTACAGATATGAGGCATTCCAAAGATTTTTATTGAAATTTCAGCCCAAATTCCGCGTGACCATGTCACCGATTTAGCTGCCTAAAAATCCCCAAAATTAAAATATTAGATTTTTTGAATCAGAACTTTACGTGAATTTTTTTCTCAGTTTGGTTTTTTCGTTAATTTTACTTTTCTTTTCAAACCTGTACAAAAATGCAATTCATAAACGATTTGAAAGTGTGATGGTTGAATTTATTAGTTTCAGACATTAGAAATAATTTTTTCAAAGTAATATTTTATTATTGTATTTTTAATAAGTAAATAATATTTATTTAAAAAAAGTTTTCATTTGTTTAAATTCGGAAATTTTATAATTTGGATATATTCTAGTTCGGATATTTTATAATTCGGCAATTTTCGGTCCAGAATTTTCCAATTCGGTAATATTATAAACTTTTCGGGAATTTTCTAATTCGGAAATCTTATTATTCGAAAATTTGTTTCTTCTGGAATTTTATTATTCGAGAATTTTCGAATTCGGTAATTTTACAGTGTCGGGAACTCTATTATTCGGGAATTTTCCAATTCGGTAATATGATAGACTATTCGGGAATTTTATTATTCTGAAATTTTCCAATTCCAATTTAATTATTCGGAAATTTCATGGTTAGTGTATTGTAATACTTCGAGAATTTTTCAATTCGGGAATTTTACAGTGTCGGGACCTTTCTTTTTTGGAATTTTTTAGTTGTCCCTTGCGTATTTGTCCTAACAGATTCAAGTTCAACATTCTCCAATTAACAATAAAATTGTTCAATTTTTGACGCTTTGAATTGGACATTATATAATTTAAACTGCTTTTTAATGGAATTGCCTAATTTTACAAATTCTAGTTGAAAGTTTTTCAATTTTAAGGGCTTTTAGTTTTGAATACAAATTATTCAATTTCAAGCACTTTAATTTCCGAATTATTAAATTTTAGACGCTTCTATTTAGTAATGATACAAGTTCTATTCCTTTTCATTTAATTCGAAATATTGTCCTTTTCCAAATGTTATCTAATCTAATATACTTTGATTTGGAACGTTCTCAATTAAAAAACGTTTAATATATATATTTTTAAATTTCAAGTGCTTTCAATTCGAAACTATTTTAAAAACTCTTAATATTTCAACATTTTTGAAATAATGGATTCTTCTCGGATTTGATTTAAGCGTGACGGTATGGAAAATATTAATTTATATCTCTGGAGCATTTATATAGTAAGATGTGAAATTATTTGTCCATTTTTTCGTTCAAGATGAGTGAAGAAGAATAAACAGAGATGGGTTTCTTTAACGAGTCCATTTGTGTAATATTGGAATTACACCAGAAGTTTATATAATCATTATGTCATTACAATTTTCAGTTTCTCATGTGGAGAGGGAAGTATAACCTTTAGAGACTAATTTCACAAAAAAGAATATTTAATCATTATAACACGAATAAATCATTTAGGACAAAATTTATGCATGAAACTTAGTACGTGGCGGTTTTCAACATCTATCAAACATTTGATGGAGAGGAGGTAATAAATTATACTGATACCATAAACTTTTACTGTTCTTCTAGATTTATCATTATTTATTCACTTTTGTCAGAAGCGCACAAGTAATTGAAATTTACGAGAAGAGCAAATAAGTTAAAAACGTTATATGCGTACTTATTATTCTACTTTTTACTTAAAAATATGCCTAATTTTCACAAATTCCTCTCATTTTTCAGGTTTGAAGCTGATTAAGCCATTAAGCAATTCATGACTAATTTTAAAGTTTAATGATTGAATTTATTCGCTTCAGGGAGTAGTTTTAGGAAAAATATTTACATATCATATGCGTATTTCAAAAACTAACAAAATGAGGCCATCTTCAAAGTTGTCTACAAATTCACTAAATTTCACCAAGCTTAAAAGGGCTGCTAATTTTTAATTTCAGCGATCTCGCTTTTATATAAAGTTACATAGTATGCTGAATTATAATTTAAATACTGAAAAAAAATGTCATGAATATAGTTTTAATTAAGCCTTTTTTTGCTTTCACATAAATATTTAGAAGGTTCAAAAAATTACTGTTCATCAAATTTTACATTTTCATATCGATATAATTACTATAGTCCAAACTTTATATGTGAATATTATATGCAAATTCATATATTCTACCTTCTAAAAAAAAGTCTAAGAGGCTTTTCTATGCATTTTAATTTCTGTGATACAGTGAATTTTTGAAACGACCTCTATTTTCCCGGTTTTGATTATTTATTTGGACTAATATTGCATTTATTTATAAATATTTTAGAGAAAAATTATGGATTTCGTGAAAATACAAGTTTTCAGTTTCACAATATTTTTTAGTAAAAACATTATTTTTCGAAATAATCGACCAAAAATTGAAGTCGCGTTGATTTTTGATGATTTTCAATTTTTTGTAAATAAAGAGTTCGTTGTAGTTTTTATGATTTATGAAGAAAGGTGTTGATTTTTCTTACTCTACTTTTCTAACAGACCTAAAGACCTTACAAAACTACATCTATTTTGGTTTTAAAATGTTGCTCAGTAATCAATGGTTTTTGAGAAGAAAGCAATTTTGATTTTATAAAATTGTTGACTTTCGTTTTTTTCAAATTTTTTCGTGAATAATGTGTAGAAGTTAATTCCACATAATAATAAACGAAATTTTTTTATTTTTTTAGAATTTAAATAAAAAATTCCATTTTGCGGTTAAGCTATGCAAGATACGAATAAAGATGAATTCACCAAAATTGTGCATTCATAAAAGATCCACAAATGTTCACAATTCACTTTTTGATAGGACGTATAGTTTTAGTTTTATTCGTAAAAAACAACATTAAAAATAAAAAATTGAATTTGAGGACAAACGACACGAGCTAGGAACAAAAAAAATGGACAAAAATTGTTCACGCACAAAAGGACTACAAATTTGTCATAGATCATCTTCTGATATAAAGCGTAGTTTTTGTTTTACTCGTGAAATATAACATTAAAAATTAAAAAAATAAATTTTGAGAAAGACGACGCAAGGTACGACAAAAAAATTAAAAGACAAAAGTTGCGCACCGAAAAAAGATCCATAAATTTGTTGTTTATCATTTTTCGATGGAACGCGTAGTTTTTGTTTCGATCGTAAAAAATAAAATAAAAAAATTGAATTTTTGGACAAACGACACGAGCTACGAAAAAAATAAATAGACAAAAATATTGTTCACCAGAAAAAGGGCTAAAAATTTGTCATAAATAAGGATTTCTGATGGAAAGCGTAGTTTTTGTTTTAATCGTCAAAAATAACATAAAAATTAAAAAAATAAATTTGGAGAAAAACGACGCAAGGTACGAAAAAAAACATAGTTTTTAAAAGATTTCAAGGGATTTCCAGTTCTACTACAGAATTTTGAAAAAATAGAATTACAAATTATTCCATTTTTAGGATTTATATTTTAAAGCTGTGCAATTTATAACTTTCTTGTGGAATACTTCAATTTGGAAGATTCACAATTGAAAATTCTCTAATTTTAATGATTTGCAATGTAAAATGTTTCAATAGTGTAGATTTGCAATTGAAACCTCTTCTATTTTTAAGATGCATAAATAAAAGTTATTGAATTTGGATAATTTTGATGATGATAAGTCAAGGTGTGCAGAACTTTGGCTAGAATTTAATAAAATCTTTGGAATGATTAACACATTTATATATACCTATATATATATTGGGATACCGGGCGACCTCTCAGAGTATGCAGCCTTATCCTTGCACGCGGGGCTCTACAAGGACGGACTAACACTTTCCCTAGCTGCTCGTGGGAACAACAATGAAACCACCAAAACACCAAAATGTTGTAGATGCGGTTCAAGACAATCGAACGCGCAGAGCACCCGGCAATGGGTCGGCAAACAATGCCGATCAGCCTAGAGTTCGGGGTGCTGAAAATAATTGAGATGGAAACACGACGACAAACCGGCGAAACGCCCACATTGAGTGGACGGATCGACTCAGGGATGACGTGCTAGACTGCTACGATACCAGCATTATCCCTGTTCGCGGAGGCTTTATGGCGCGTATGCACACTCTGTGGTGCCAGAAACACCCAGAGCTTCAGCACGTTTCGCATCAGTCTTTGCGAAATCAAGCCGACTACCTCCGGAAAAATGGATATGTACGCGGAGCGCTTCCCCAACCGCTGCTTTATGAAGCTGCAGACGAAGATGAGAAAGCGACATTGAGACCAACCGCAGAAAGCAGGCACCTTCTGAGAGATGATCGCAATTTCATTACTAGAAGGAACATTAACATGCAAGTTCCTCCTAAGCCCCAAGATCTGGCTGAAATGGATGCCTTCCTTCGTGGAGATATCTCGCAAGAGTCCGACCTCTGGACCATCAATTGCTCAGTTTATGGTGCTGCGAGAACTTTAGCTGATTCAAATCGAAGGCTGAAACCAACGATGGATCAAAAGACCAAAAGACGCTTGCATCAACTGAACAAGAAGATTGGATGGGCAAGACAGAATGCGTCCCGTGTTCAATGTGTGATTGACTACATAACATCTGGTAGACTGTTTACGGAAAAGGTTCGAAAGTTCGCCCAAGAACTAAGGATCTTGAATCACACACTAAACAAGTCAAAGCTACTCACAATCAAGCAGCATATTGTTGACAAAATACGGCTGTTATCTGACCCAAGGAGGAGAATACAGAAGAGGGAGAGATGGATCAGGGAGAATCAACAGTTTCTCGCTGACCCATCGCGCCTCTTCAGCGATCTACCTGTTTCTGTAAAAAATCCACCCAAGCCCAAGGAGGTAGAGACTTTTTGGAGGGAGGTGTACAAGATCCCGAAAACACTAGAGTTGAAAGAAGATACTGAAAATAACATCCGCTTCAAGGAGTTTTGCGACAACCTCATAAAATCTGAGGAGGAATGTCCATCAATCACTGCCGAAGAGGTGAAAAAAGCACTTAGAGGCACGAAGAACTTTTCCGCTGCTGGACCAGATTGTATCAAGAACTTTTGGTGGAAGAAGTTTACTTTTACACACCAACATTTGGCCCGCATATTCACCTCATATTTAAAGTCGGAGACGCCCATTCCGCAGTGGCTGGTGTTAGGACGCACTATACTACTTCCAAAAAAAGGCAACTTGTCCAGCCCAGAGAATTACAGACCAATAACTTGTTTGAACACGTTGTATAAGATCTTTACAGCTGTCCTCAACAACAGGATTGTTCGACGAATTAAGCCTATATGGCGAGAGATGTACGAACAATGTGGCTCGAAAAAAGGTGTAGCAGGCTGTCGAGAGAATCTGCTAATTGACAGGTGTGTCTGTAAAGACGCTGCAGCCGATCAGCGCGTCCTGTCAATGGCCTGGATTGACTACCGGAAAGCTTTCGATTCAACCTCTCATAGACTTATCATCTGTCTGTTGGAAAGCTTGAAGGTACATCCACACATAGTGAGATGCATAGAGAGATTGATGCCTCTTTGGAAAACTAGATTTACTATCTCATCTAGAAATTATCGTGTGACAACGAACAACGTCACCTTCCAGAGAGGCGTCTTTCAAAGTGATACCATGAGCCCTTTGCTTTTTTGCATCACACTTTTGCCTCTATCTCTCGCACTACGAAATTCTCCTGGATACCTCTGTGGCAACACTAATCAGCGCGAGCATAAGGTCACTCATGTATTTTATATGGATGACCTGAAGATCTATGCCTCTGGTAGAAGCAAACTTCAAACTGCTATAAATATTGTCAAGAACTACACAGGAGAGATTGGGATGGACTTTGGCTTGGACAAGTGTGCCAAAATTTATCTGAAGAAAGGAAAGATTACTGGCGTTCCCAAGGACCCTCAGCTTGTGGATATAAGTGTTATCAGACATCTTAATACTGGAGAGACCTATACATACCTGGGCGTGCCTCAAAACCGCATTCAGGACGTAACATCAGTGAAGGAGTCTCTCCGAAGCAGATACAAGCATCTTCTTCGACAGATTTGGTCTTCCAATCTGTCGGCGTTGAACAAAGTATCTGCGACTAACATGCTTGCCGTCCCGGTTCTACTCTGCTCGTTTGGGGTAGTTCAATGGACGAAGAACGAGCTTAAGGCCCTTGATGTCATTACACGTAAGGTCATGCATATGCATAAAAGCTTGCATATCAATTCGTCAGTTCCGCGATTATATATTTCACGCCGTCAAGGCGGACGCGGACTTCTGAATCTCCAGTGTCTTCATAACCGGATTGTTCTAAGTACAGCTTACATCGTTGCCAATGGCAGAGATCCTCTCCTAAAGATGGTCAGGAACCACGAGATGATTGGCGAAGGAGCGTTCCTTTACAAAGCCGCGGAGCAAGCGGCCGAGACCCTTAGCCTGAATTTTAACATCAGAAGTGAGGAAAGTGCATTACTTCATCTATATGCTTCACTTCTAAAAACCAAAGTGAAGAAAGCAGAGGTTGCAAATTTTCACCAAGAGCTACTCGACAAGAAAATGCACGGAAACTTTCACAGAAATGTAGAAAAACAGTCGTTGTCGAAGGAGCAAACTTTTGCTTTCCTCAAATCATCAGGGCTTAACTCAGGTACAGAGGGTTTTGTTTTCGCATGCCAGCACGGTGTCATTTCCACCTTGGCATACCGTGAGCGCATTTTATGTCAGAAAGTTCCCAGTGATAGGTGCAGAGCGTGTCATGCACACGCTGAGTACCTAGAACATATACTATCAGGGTGTCCGACCCACGCGGGAACGACGTATATATATATAGACATAATGCGGCCCTAAGAGTGCTTTATTACCATCTTTGTCGCTCTTACGGTGTTGGCCGCGACCCTGCCCTGCCGAACGCTCCAAAAGAGATAGAGTCGATTGTCCGAAACGAGAAGTGCCAAATTTTCTGGAACTACGATTTTCGGGCAGCAGTCTCCGTTGCGCACTCCAGGCCTGACATTGTTCTCCAAGACTTCGAGAAACGAACTATATTCGTGATCGAATTCTCGGCTCCGTCCGAATACAATATTACTGCAAAGGAGAAAGAAAAAGAGGAGAGGTATCAAGACCTTAAAAGAGAGCTACAACGACTGTACCCAAAATATTCGGTACAAGTTATTGTCCTTGTGATAGGTGCTCTCGGAGGTGCGAAACTATCACTGGTTCGTAACCTTAAAGCAATACCCGCGTGCCAAAAATATGGCAAGGCACTTGCGAGATGGATGCAGGAAGCTGTCATCCTTGGGTCGCTTCGTGTCCTCAAGACACATGAGGTTTTCGCCGGCCTGTCGTTGTGATTTTGTCGTTGCCTATGACCACCCATCTCACGGTTGTGAGACGTGGCCATAGGTGTGATTTACCGCGGTGCTACTGGGGGCTATTGACATTTTGTCGGATGGCAGTTGCTCTTAGTGGGACCCTGCGGTGGTTGTTTAACTTTTTTTTCAAATTATATATATATATATATATATATATATATATATATATTGTAACTGCCGGTTTTTAGCGAAGTTAACTTTACTTATATGTAAGATTCTTTGGAATAAATTTTATTAATGCAAAGGGTTACGCATGGAGGAGAAATAATATTTTTAAATTTAGAAACAGGTGTTTATTCACCAAAACCTGATCTAACGGTATTTACATGTGATCCCTGAATCTGTGCTATCTTAATTTCTAAATTATAATAATTCTCAAAAACAAAGTAGAAGTTAATGCCTTTATGTATTTGTTGGCAAAACTAAGCCGTAGCTAAAATGTCGACATTAAGTACTTAATTTTTATTCTTGCTAGTAATGAAAGACCTTTCTAAACTAAGCCGTATCTTATGAATTCTCTAGAGTTTCTCTTATTAGCAATAAAAGTCCTTACAATATAAATTGAGCCTTAACTGAGTATCTTTAATAATCTCTTTGGAATTTTCCCTATTTCTTATGAAAACTGATTAATGGTAAATCTTTTTTTTATTTCTTTTCTCTTTTTTAATTTCGGTGTCTGCAGAGCAAAGGCCCGTAGTATAATCGTGTGCACAGTGGCAGTCTATCAATTTATGATTCTATTGTAATTTTCCCTAAATCTAATTTGCCTAATCATTGGCTATTCAAAATGTCCCTATAATAATAATCCTAATCCAGGTTAATTGATGGTCCCTAAGACGCTTCTCTTGCTATGCTAACTAGACAAGAGGCCCGGGTTGAGTCGTTCCCTTACTGCAGGGATAACACCTACCTGCTTGAAGTAGAGGTACGCAAAGTTTCTCAATGTCAAAGTACAAGTGTACGTATCCGGATTTTTCCGGTGATGAGAGATTTACTCTTAGTTGAAATTTATGGTTAGGGTCAAAATTCCCTTTTAAATAGAGAAATATTTTCAGGACTTACTCTCCAAGCTTAGCCCCTTTCTTAACCAGGTTGGAGAATAAATTCTCGCCTGCTTATAAGAAGCTAAGGATTTGATGAGTAAGTTATCAATTATAGAATCTAACTCCTTGAACTGGTTTCCACAGTCGACTGTGCTCCACTCTTCAGTTAGGCTAATATAATTCTAAGTTCGACAATAGTTCTCTCTTGGGTATTGCCAAAAGGTTAAAGTTTTATTTTAGGACTCGTAAAATATTAATCACGGAAAATCTCCGTTTAAAACTCAGAATAGTTCCCGCAGGAAAAAGAAAGTTGACGCCTTGATTAGCACGCACAACTATTCAAGAAGATGGACCTCTTGTAGACAGGGTGAGGAAATGTAATTATTGTCCTCTCTTAGAGGGTCTTCCCTTTTAAGAGAGAATTTGGAGACTTAGGTTTTTAGGCCTAAGAACACAAATTGTCCCAAGTTCTTGGAGAGAAGTACTAGGCAAGGATGGAGAAGAGAGTTCTCCAGCTTCCCTTGAGGTACTCCCCAAGATTTGTTGCGTTTGCCACGCAACACCCCCAACTGCCGTTTTCGGCTTGCGTAACGCTTTTTATAGAAGCGTTACACTTTAGACTCCCACTATTCGCGTGCTAGTAGTAGGTGGGAGGCTTCGGAGTCTGCGCTTTTCTGTTGCTCCTCTGTGATGCAACAGAATGTTCTCTTTTCAAGCAAGTAAAATGTTTTGCCTACAGCAAGGCTCTATCCCTGTAACCCACTGGTTACAATATATATATATATATATATATAAAAATATTATAAAATATTTTTTTCTTCTGTTTTTAGATAGAAAAAAACGGTTTGTCAAACAAAATTTAAGAAAAAAGAAATTCTTCATTTTATTTGTTTATACTAATGGAAATGGTTAATTCCCATTAATACGTGAATTTTCACTCATCACTCATTACTTATCACTCATCACTGATGAGAATGTGTTTGTTAAAACCGAAGGAGCTTTCAAAAAAAGAGAATTCACAATCATGAGATTACAGTTATCGATGGTTTGACCTTTAATTTTAAAAGGTCTATGCATAGATGTGGTTACAAATGTGATTACAAAGCCCGAGCGCGTAGCAATGTTTTTAAATTGGAGACAGGCTAGGTCACGCTTACTATTTTTTTATTTTTTTATTTTTTTACCTTCTTAATGTTTCAATAGAGTTAAGAATGTTACATCTTCGCCTGATTTGATTAAACTTTTGTATTTTTTACGTCTTCCATTTTATTACTTTTTTAAAAATTATTATATACAGTCCTAGGTAAATTGATTAATTTGTCTCAAGAAGTTAGTTGCTTTCCATTATTGAATTCGGAAATATGAATTAGAAATTTTATACTAATCTTTGGTGGCTCACCGTTCGCTAATCGATTCTGTGAAATTTGCCTAGTAATTAGTTAAGTTTTATCAATTTTGATTTATAAAGACCTTAAAGTATTTTTTGCACAAGTACATGAGCTATACAACTAAAATAACCTCCCATAGGCACTCCAGTTCATACTTATTTAAGCTGATGCTTATTTAAGGCAAATAATTTTTTGAAAGTTTGCTGCAGAATTGCAACTTTCTCTGGAAAATAAGGAAAATATGCAACCGGAAAAATTTTTTAAATCCAAAACAGGACTCTGTTGAAAAGTAGCGCATGATGACCCTGAATATGCATAATCAATTTATAGCCCATATTGATCCCTTATAATGATACTGATTCCTTCCGTGCCTGATTAAGAATATAGATTTTTTTGAAAATTTTTTATTAGTCTTTCGCGAAAAATAAAACTATTTAATCTTGTGACATTTTCTCCTACGGCGCGTCATTATATATTCACAGCATTATAAACAATATATTTTTCATAATTTTCGCTTCCCTACAAGCCATAATTTTGAATTTATCAATAAATGTACTGTCCCAATAATAAGCTGTTTTTAAATATTTAAATTACTGCCTATTGCGGTAAAACTTATTATTATTATGTTATACCTGAAATGTACATATCAAGCTCAGTGGAGTAATAATAATAAAATAAATGTAATAGCCTATTTTCTTGATTTCTTATTTTGACAGCAATAACTAGTTTATATAAATGATAATTTATTGTAGTTTAAACCTAAATTTAACCTTACCCTATTTCAACCCATATTTTATAGTATTTCGTGAAATCTATATAAAAACAATGTTATAATAATAAAAAAATAATAAACAAAATCTTCTTCAACTCAAGAAAGATTTTGTTGAATTTAAGTTCATCTCTGAATTTAAGTTTATTTCTGAATTTTAAGCGTTACATTTTTAAGCATTATTTTTACCTTGTAGAATATAAAATTGTCGCCAACAGTTTTATGTTGAGATCATTAATAATGTAAATTCCGATTCTGTAATACCGACATCATTTAGTTAAAATAAATTATAGTTCCACCTAGCACAAGCAAATATGCGAGCCTGACCATCATCGGACGTGCACCACTGCTGGCACGGCCTACCAGTGGTCCCAGTCCGGCGAAGTCAGACACCGCAGTGCGGCTGACTTAAGCCGGCGGGTACTACTTATAGTACGTGGCACCACAACAGCGAGTCAGTGGTCCAACGTCGAGTCAGTGGTCCAACGTCGATTTGATCAGAGGTTGGTGTTTCTTCAGCGTCCGCGTCTAAAGTACCTCAGTGATCAAACAAGCCTTGAAAACTACCGATCAGACATCTGCGAACGCGGATTAACTACCGATAACAGTTTTCGTTGCGCCTTTACACTATAATTTCTAGATAAAATAGGGAAAACAATTAATAAATATAAATTTATTAGGTAACTGTTTCAAATTGATTGATGAAATTTATGCAAAAACCAGCCGAGTGTGAAAAATAAATATCTTTTATTCATATGCTTTAAAAGCATGCAATTAACATCCATCCTGACCAACCAGGACCTCTACCAAGATCTACTCGTACGCCAATATCTAAACGTACCGACGCAAGAACAGTGATTGTGCCTTACGACACAGTCAAAGTCACAGGATTAAATGAATAACTTTAACGGTATTGTCTGAATGATCAGTTGAAGGCACAATATTTTGACGTGCCAGGAACTATTGCCTATTTTTCATAGTTTATTATTCACATAAGTTTATTAAAAACAATTGTCTTGTGACCGTAGGTCAGCCTGCTAATTTGCGGAATTGATCACTAGCGCCATCTAGTGAACTTTCGAAACAACATTTTTTTGCTGTTAACTCTGTTGATTTGAATATGCTGTGGGTAAACGTATTACTGAAACATAAGCTCCAAACGTCATTTTCTCGCAGCGGAGCAACACAGAAAAAACTGGGGATTCACTAAAGTTGAGGCTCAAATAAAAGTTGGTATCCTTTAGAACTTGAGCTCCAATAGATACCTGTAGAGAGCCAAAAGGGTTACTGTAGAGCGCACTTCTAAAGAACAACATGGAGGCGCATTCACAAACCAACCGCTTGCAAAGTAGGGCTGATAAGTTAGGGATAGATTTACAGTTATCGACCGATGACTTGAAACGAAAAGTTTCTTGCATATGAATATGCCTTTATGTTGACAACTTTGCTACATAACCTGCAAATTATATTTATCAACTCATTATATCTACTTAAATTGCGGTAATATTTTGTACTTTAATTATCTTCATTAAGTTATGTCCATCAGAGTTCGATTACATGTGTGCTTTAAGGTAAAAATTATGATATTAATTAAACAAAATGTCAAAATGGACAAAGCGAAAAAATGGTTCCTTATAAATAGGCTCAATTACAATTGGGATCCTTCAGAACACCAACTGAGGTATCATTTAGAGCTTACTTATCGTTTTGGGGTCCTTTTCAGCAAGTCGGGTTCATTTTTATTGCAGCTTTTTTGGCACCAAAAATGGGTTCTAATGGAAACCCTAGTTTTTTCTGTGAAGGGATTACAGAAAATTAGGCAATACACGAGACTTAAGCTTTCACATAATGATCAGTATCTCCTTCCACACGATAACGTCTATAATATAATTACCGCAACAGGACTTCAACCTCGACTTTAACAGAGGGTTCGCTAATAGGAGTGTGCAAAATTGGCCTGGGTTGGGTCGGTTCTGGTTCGCGGTTTTGTCGGTTGGACCGCAGACCCGCAATGAACCCGACAATCTGCATTCAGCCAGCAAACCCGCACCAACCCGCAGAACCCGCATTTAATCCGACGATTCGATTCAACCCGCAAAACCCACAAACACTCAATGAATTCACAATCAACTTGAAAACTTGAAAAGCTTCGTAAATATAAAATGGACCGTACTAAAACTCTATTTACATTTTCGTAGCCCCCGACTGAAACCCTTATAGATTCGGTTAAGTGTATGTCCGTCCGTCGTCATTTTTTCTCGCCAAAATTAAAAGATTGGCACTCCAAAAGAACATAAGCGCCAAAGTTTGGAATTCCAAAAGGCCATAAGCGAGCGCCAAAATTTGGAACTCCAAAGGAACATTAACGCTACAATTTGGAAATCCAGAAGGGCCGCAAGTACCAATGTTTGAAAGTCCAAAGCATAATCCTTCAAAGCTTCGATCTTCGAGAGGGTATAAGCGCCAAATTCTGGAATTCCAAAAAACAGTAGCGCTACAATTTTTAAATCCAAAAGGACATAAGAGCCCAAATTTGGCACATTGAAAGGGCATACGTTTCGAAGTTTAAGACTTCAAACGGGCACAAGTGCCAAAGTTTGGAACACAAAAAGGGCATGAATGCTAAAGTTTGCAATTTTAAAAGGCCATACGTGCAAACATTTGGATTTCTAAAAGAACATTAGACCTTAAATTTGGAAATCCAGAAGGGCATAAGTGCCAATTTTTGGAAGTCCAAAATGGCATAAGCCTCCAAAGTTTGGCACTCCAGAAGAGCATGAGCGCCAATGTTTGAAATTACAATAGTGCATATGTGACAGAAGTTGTAATTTCAAAAGTGTACGCGCGCCAAAATTTTGAGATCCAAAAGAGAATAAGTGCCAAAGATGGACAGTTCAAGGTTTGGCACTGTAAAAGGGAATGAGTGTCAAAAATTCCAACTCGAAGCCCGCTATCACAAAAACCTCTTTTGAGTAAAATAAAAATAAGAAAGTAAAGCATACTACATAATGTATTGATGTGGGCTACTGAACCCTATTTGTAGGCGCATGTAACTGACAAACTTAGGATTCGTTTAGGATTTAAGAAAAATAAAAGATAACTTTTGAAAATCAAAATGTTTAATATTTGAATTTTAAGTTAGTAACATTCAAAGTTAAGTAACTTGGATTTCAAAACCTATAAAACCAAATAATTTCGAGATGAATATCGCAAAAACTGAACAATTTCGGAAAATTAAAAGAGAAACTGCATTTTTATTAGTGAAAATGACAGTCAATTCATTTTTCTAAGTCACAATGTATTCTACATGAAATTATCAATTATATAATTGCACTTCACTTCTTCAGGGCTAACCTGAAACTGAAGTTTCAGGTTATGTTGTTCTTATATATATTCTGTACGATGCCTGTGATTGGCCAGAGCGCCCCATCATGGGGTCTGGTCGAACTTGATCGGCCAATCAAGACTTTTTTAAAACACCCGGGAGGACGGAGAACCGAATCGGATTGGTATTATATTCATTGTCCCTATTGATGTTATTAGGGTGTTTTAAGATTTCGATTGCTTCTGTATGTTATCTTGGAAAAATATGGTACGTTTTTGCGATGATGGTTGGTTTGTGAAATAAAATGCTATGTCCTGTTTCGATATGATGATCAGCTAGTCCCCATTGCGTGAAATGTTTTAGCCTGACTTTACTCTCATGTTCCTTTACACGTTGGCTCGCCGCTCTCCCGGTTTCTCCAATATAGACTTTGCGACAAGAACAAGGGATTTTACATACTCCCGGATTACTGAGAGGTGCCTCCTTATCTCTAGGGTTGTTTAGGATGTTGTGTTTGTTGAGAATTCTTCATATTTGTTCTGTGATACCTTGAATGTAGGGTAGGATGGTGGTCGTTTTTCTCTCTCTTTTTTTAGTGGGTTGTGTTGACTTGTTTTTTTGAGTGTATTTTCTTATTGCTTTATCAATTTGTTTGTTTGTATGAACGTTTTGTATTAGGATTTGTTTAAAGTTTTGTAATTCCTTTTGTATGTTATCTTTATCTGTTATGAAGACAGCTCTGTATACAAGGGAGTCGATGACCGATTGCTTTTGAGATGGGTGATGGTGGGAGGAGGGATGTAGGTATCTGTTTGTATGGGTGGGTTTTCTGTAAATTTGATCTCCTAATGTGTTATCAAATCTTTTATAAACTAGTACGTCCAAGAAAGGCAATTTTCCGTCTTGTTCAATTTCCATGGTGAACTGGATATTAGTGTGTAATTGATTGATGGAATCGAAAAACCTGTGTAGTTCATCTAGTCCATGTCTCCAGATGTCAAAAGTATCGTCAACGTAACGTCACAAAAATTCCGGTTTAAGCTTGGATTGGTTGAAGATTTTAGTTTCTAGATTATCCATAAAGATGTTTGCTATTGCAGGTGAAATTGGAGATCCCATTGCTGCCCCTGAGGTTTGTTTGTAGAATTGGTTATTGAAAAGAAGTAGGTATTATTGAGACAGTATTCTATCAAAGGTATGAGATTGTAGGGGAATTTTGCAAAGGATTTAATAATATCGATTGTATCCGAGATTTGTACTTTCGTAAAGAGAGATACTACGTCGAAACTCACTAGGGTATCTTGGGGTTGAATGTGAATCCGTTATATCTTTCCGATAAAGTCAGAAGAGTTTTGGACGTGTGTGATAGAGTTTCCTGTGAAAGGATTCAGTTCTTTGGCGAGAAAGCGTGCTAGGTTGTGACTTGGTGAGTTTATTGTGCTGACGATCGGTCTGAGTGGAATGTTTTTATGGATTTTTTGGAGTCCGTAGAGTTTTGGGGAGATTGGATTAGTAGATATTAATTTAGATATTGTTTTGCTGTCAAGTTTTGAGTCCTTTAGAATGGGTTTTGTTTTGCTGACTATTGTTTTTTGTGGGGTCTTTTGTAATTTTTTTATATGTATTGTCAGTCAGAAGGTCCATGATTTTGTTGTTATAGTCTTCTTCATACATTATTACTGTTGTGTTGCTTCCGTCTGCGGGTAATATTATGATGTCTTTATTCTGATTAAGTTCTTTAATTGCTGTTTTTTCTTGTTTTGTTAAGTTTGAGGAGGGAAGTTCGGCTTGGCGTAAGATATTGGCCGTCCTACGCCCTATGTCATTTGCTTTCTCGGGTGAAACGGTATATATTGTGGATTCCAAATTACTGATTTTACTGATTCCAAATTACTGATCGTAGTTTTGCACACGATTGAAACCCGAAAAAACCTCCTTTAAATTTATTATAATGAATCATCGTGAGAGCATTATATCTATCATTAAAGAACTCTACGGGGAGAGATTTCTTACTAAAACTAACACTTTTAGTAAGCTCAGGCCTTCTCAAGCTAAGCTACTAACATCTTCAGCTTTCTTAAAACGGTGCAGGGACAAAAACCTCGTCCCAAAATTCTTACAGTAGTAAAACCATTTGGGAACATCTAAACTCAAATCAATTCTACATAAAACAAGAAAGAAAGAAGACAGCAGGACAAATTTTCACTTTTCTTATCAAACACTCTCAGATTTGACATTTGGTCTACATTGAACCGCATATCATTTGACCAATCTCAACGGATTAAAGATCTTTCCACTCAAAAACAAAAAATAAAATTTAACAAATTACTTCGAATAATGCACACACCACTAACACAGTAAAAAACATCTCTAACCATCCTCTCAGTAATGAAATGATTTCAGCCTTATCTAAAGGACATAATTTTGCAGTAGCTCCTTCCAAAATCCCAAAAGAAGAAATCATCAGTAATGATAATGAATCATCGTGAAAGCATTAAATCTATTATCATTTTTATCAATTATAAATTTCAGGCGTGGATCTATAGGGTTGCGAAACCGGTGATACCCCCCCCCCACCCAGGAATTTCTGACTTACCTTCCCTTTTTTCTTTTCCACCTGAAAATGGAGAAAAATTATCAAAAATAATATTATTTGCAAGATAAAGAAAGATAATACATAAAAATCTTCAAATTTATCCATTCATTTTGTTCAAATTGAAGCTCCTATGTTTCGGCTCATTCAAGTTATTACTTTTGCACTTTAGAATAAAATGATGACTTTTAAAAAGCGTAATGCATTATTTGAAAATTATTATTTTTTAACGACTCTCTTTTGCGATCCTAATTAAGGAACACTTCAATTTTATACGAAGTTTGGTATTGTTTAATTTTTAACGTTTTAAGAAGCTTGAAAACATTATTTTTAAAGCTAACAATTAGAAATCAGATAATTTGCAACGATTTTTGAATGATTAAACGTTCAAGGTTTCCTGGTACAGAAATATGATTTTTTAACAGCAGCTAAGCTACTCAATAGAAACTGAAAAAATGATGAAAAGTAAACTAAAATTTTTATGCCAAAAATCGATCAGAAAATGACCATACATTATTCCTGGATTTTTTTTAGAATTTTTATTCGACGAGTTCAAAACTTAGCCGTTAAAGGGTTCATAATAAAATCTATTTAATCACTTCGAATGTCATTTGATACTACATGATATGATACCCATTAAGAATTGTTTTCATAGTTAAAATTAATATAATTTCAATTTAAAATTATAGTTTTAAGTGCGCAATTCTGAAATTCTTTAATTTTGAGGCCCCGGAACTAAAGTTGTTTACATAAATTTCAAAGTTCAAATTTGCAAATATTTATTTCGTTGTTTCTTAATTTTTAAATGTTCATTTAGGTACATTACTTACTTTTTAATGTTTAGTCTGCTATGTTAGTTTTGTTAACCAAATAAAACTAATTTGAAATGTACAGTTCTTTATATTTTTTGAAAATTTATTAATTTGATTTGAGATGATTTTCGGAAATTTCAAATTTGTTAATTTCACTATGTGAAAATCCAATAAAATACCTTAAAAACCAGTGACAGTCCGTAAAGCCTGATGATATTTTCTGAATTCCTGGACAATTGATTGAAATACCTTGATAGCTTCTAAAATCCCTTAAAATAATGGAAGTCCTCTTATGAAATTCATCCATAAGAAATTAGACTCTTCGACGATTTAATATTTATTTATCAGATATTATTTTCTTTGAAATTGAAATTACGCATTTTATATTTCGTGGTCCGGATTTTGCATCCCTAAGTATGATTTTTCTATTTTATCTCTCTCTCTCTCTGTAATAGTAGATTTTAGTAAATGAAAACTAGATTTCGTGCAAACCTTCGTGCCATGTTTGCCACAGTACGAAATTTCGTCTAATTTTCCTAACTTTCAAATTATGTATAATATTCATTTTAGGTCTTATTTTGCTGACTATTAATTTATTATCATTTATTACTTTATCTGCCCTTTGACGTCCTTTGGGCTCGAATGAAAAAATCCAGGGTCCATTTTGGGAACTTGATTAAATCGTAGGATACATGCATTTTTTGTTTCGCACGAGCACAGAAAAAACTAAGAATAAAATTTGTTGCAGGAAATTTTTTAGAGCGATAAAGTTTTGTTCAGCCAACTTCGCGTCTTTCAAAATACATGTGTTTGTCATGGAAAAACAAAAGAAAGTTTAACCGATATTTGTGTAAAGTTTATGCTCTGAATTTAATTTTTAGTGCAAAGAATCTTTCGTCCGAAATCGATGTAAAGTTTATCTTCTGTTTTTTTCTGTGAGTCAATTATTCAAGTCGTGTTTCTCGTGCGTGTTACTTGGTTAGAACCAATTCAGGGCGTCAACGTTTGGATCCTTGAGCTCCCATATGGTAATGGGTTGAAGGAGGATCTCTTAACGCTGCCCTGAATTAATTAACCGTGACATATCACGAATAAGGGAAGAACGTCGAAAAAGAAACATACCTTATTCTTGTGGTTACCCCAAAAAAATCGTTTTGTTCTTTTTGTTAGGGTAAAGTTAAATTAAATCCTTGCGTTCCCAGTCGTCCCTGAAACATAAATGCTTCCTATACCTATGATCGCTCGCTAGGAGAGTCGGCGAACGGAATTCTTAGAAGAGAGCGAAATCACGAGTAAAAAATGATTTCCCTTTTAAATAATCTTTACTCAGAAGGTGTATCGTTGGAATGGAAAGACTATCGAAAATCCAATCACATGTGTGATTGGATTTCTCAACGGATCGATAATTACCTTCTCCGATGATAATACAGATTCCTACTTAAATATTGAATGTGTTACACCTTGCTAAATTAGCGTATATCAGAAAAACAGAATCATTCTCTGATCTCTCTGTAGCTCAATTGGTTAGAGCACCTGACCGGAAATCAGTTGATCTGGTGTTCGAATCCCAGTGGAGTGAAAGGAGAGAGATCCTTTTTTTCTGAATAAATTGAATTTAATAAATTTTAATTTATATCTCCATCTAGTCTGTGATGACGAAATAATTTTTATGTATTAGAGGATTTAACTTTGATCGATATTGTAGATTTTCATTATTCACAAATGTGTGATTGGATTTCTCAAGGGATCGATAATTAACTTCTCTGATGATAATACAGATTCCTACTTAAATATTCAAAATTTTCCCAAAATTATCTAAAAACCCTTCAAAGTGAACAAAATTGCCTTCAAATAGTTTAAATCTTTCAGATTCGTTTTTGACGAATTTGTAAATCCTTTGAAATATTTTTAAATATTTTCTTGAAATTAATTATTCAGAATAAAAAATAATTTTCAATTTTTTCAGAAGTTTTAATAATTTTTTTTTAAATCCGTTTGAATCCTTTTATAATGCTCAAAAACCTTATACATTTTTTGTTTGAAATCTTCAAAAATCTAAATTTTTAAAAATCCTCTCAAGTTTTAAATCATTTTTCAATCATCTGAAAACTTTACAATATCTCTTAAACTTACGTGAATTTTTCTAAATTAATAAAAATTGTTTCATTTTTATTTATACATCAAAATTTTGTTCTTTTCTCTAATAATTTTCAATATTTTCTTAAAATAAATTATTTCAAAATACAAAGTCATTTGAAATTTTTCCAGGAATTTCAAGCGATTATTTTGATTATCTTAAAATGTTCCAAAATCATTGAACAGCATTAAAAATTTATTTTGTAATCTTCAAAAATTTAGATTTTGTTTAAAATTTTTTGAAATCTATTTAAATTTTTTAATCAAGTTGGAATCTATTCAAAAGTTATAAATATCTCTTAAACTTACTCGAATTAAAAAAAATTAATAATTGGAATATTTTTATTTTTACATGAAAATTTAGCAATTTCACTTACAAATTAAAACCCCTAAAAATAGAACAATTACAATTGTGACGTTCAAAGTTTATATTTAGATGGCTGAAATTTTAACGAATCTAGGCCCTCCATTTCAAACAATTCAGTATCAAATTATTTAGTTTTTAATATAAATAGTCACATATTGCTATATATTAAAAAATGGTACTTTTTCACTTCCCGGTTTTCCGGTCCAACGGCCACCCTAAATAGAAATTAAAAAAAAATTTTAAATAAAAAAAGAGAATAGCATATATTAAACGATTTCAAAACAATTTTTCCCCCTTTTTTCGGATACGATTTCGGATTTTATGGCTCATTTCTGGCGTAAAGAAAGTTTAATTAAGATATTCTCCGTCGCACCCACGCCGGCTGCGCTGCCCCAGACGTTATATAGTGCGAGCGTGAGTGCGACCCATGCGAGCAAACATCGCGCAGTCAGTGTGAAATCAGATGGAGTCAGACGGAGTCAAGAGCAATCAGTGCGAGTCCGCAAGTCTAGATGGGAGTCGACAGCAGTCAACGGACAGTCAGAGCGTGTTCATTTAAATTAGTGTCATCACGGAGAAAAATGGAAGGTCATTTTGGCCATCTAGATGTGCAGACAGACTATATTGCAGGGTCAACTATAGGACAGCCCTTGAAGGTGGCTGAAGCGAATATTTCTAGAAGGTTAAAACAAGAGGTTCAAATCGATCAGCTCAGAGTGTCGACTTGGTCATCTCGGACGGTCGACTCAAGCATCATAGAGAATCGAACCCATCATCACAGAGGACGGAATTGATCATTATAAAGGGTCGAATCGCTCATAATAGAAGGTTGATATGTTCATATCAGATAGTCGACTTGATCTCCTCGGACAGTCGACCTGGTCATCTTAGGGGGTCGATTTCATTATCCTACATTTTCTGTATTTGTTGTCCTTTTTCTACTCATTCCAGTCTCTCTCTTAATAGAGACTGGAAATTATAAAATTAAGTGGAACCTATAAAACCTGAAAATTTATATAAAATACATGAATTTTGAAAGAATTGTTCATTCTTTGTGAAGAGTGAGGTGTATGAGACATAATTTGATATGCAAAAACAGTGCACATTGACAATACATTTTGTGGAGCACGAAAGGCTAAAGACACGGCACGGTGTGACACTGAATTGTAAGGTTTCAAACATTGAAGTGAATTCAGAAACCAATATCCCACATCTCGTTACTTTCTGCATCATCAATGGATGCTAAAATTTTTTGCACGTTTTCAGTTCAAAACGACACGGTGACAACAAATTGATAGCTGAACCGTAGAGGGAAGCTGAACGTCCAGTTACGCCTTTGTCCTAAATCCTTTGGAAGCATCAAATTTGACGTTGAAAATTCAAAAGAATAAACTTAATTCACTTTTAATTCACTTTTAATTAATTTTAATTTAAGGCCAACGGCCATACCACGCTGAAAAACCCAGTTCTCGTCAGATCACTGAAGTTAAGCAGCGTTGGACGCAGTTAGTACTTGGATGGGTGACCATTCAAGAATACTGACATGAGTGCTGTTGGCACATCGTGGGTGTGGTGAGCCCACACTTGTAGTTATTTATAACTACAAGAAAAACCTAGAAACACTACCCGAATCGGGTAGTGTCACGCCTACCCTGAAAGGGAAATGGTTTAATGGTATAATCATATTCTCTCTTATGCACTTCACTCTCCACGCACATTCGAAATATCAAAAAGCAGTTTAAACTTGTTAAAAATATGTTTAAGTTCAATAAACAGCAAATGTAACGCTGAACGGCTCAATGACATTCACTCACTCCGAAATTGCTCTGAACCACTGGCCACGGTGCTCCCAACTCTCGTATCCTTTCACACTGCATTCATCGCGTCGACAACCGGATTGGTTGAGTTTGGCGCGCTTATTTGAAATGTTTAAATGTGAAAAGCAATTTTAAACAGCAAATAATAAGAGTAAAGTTTTTAAAAATAATTCATTGACCGGGCCTACTGATTTCAGTAGTACAAAATCATTTACATTTTACTTTAGATAATTGAGGTTTACAATTTTCATAATATTGCGATTCTTTTGATTTCAATAAAGTTGAACATATTAAACAATCGCATTTTTTCATTAAAAATTTATATTTCTCACGGTTCTTATTTCTATCATCTTTTTCTAATTATTATATAAACCTCTTATATTAGTAGTTTTATACAATTAAACTAATCAATATTTTGATTAATCGAATTAATCATTTTCTATACCAATCTTTAGTGGCTCATTATTCTCTGGTTGAATAACTATAGAATTTGACCTCGAATTTCACTAGTAGGCAATTAATGCTTTACTAATTTGGATATACAGAAAATGTTACATTTTTAAATGATTTCAATAAATCATTGAGTCTATATCATGTTTGGGTATTAATTGAGATAATTGTGGAATTTTTCCTCTATAGATTGAACCAGAAGAAGAACTTAAACCATAAAATGTCTCGTATAAATTTAAAAAAAGCAATAACTCTACACATAAATAAAAAAATAACGATAGCTTTATTTTCAAATCAATTTTTTCTAACATGACATGCTTTAATTGTGATATGTTTAGTTTTTAATAACATTAATAACCTTTATGTTTATAAATTTGCTTGAATCATCCAGGTACAAATATTTCATTGTTTTGAGAAAATTTTTTGAGTTACCTTGGAAGAAAGCTATATGAATATTGAATAAAATTTCGATATTAAAAAATTTATCGTGCTAACAATTTTTGAACTTTCAGTTTTCAAAAATACAAACGTATTTTAAGAAAAGGGAAGAAAGAGGTAGAGAACTAGGTACAGGGACTATAATAATAGGCGATTCGAGTGTGATGGACACGTGTGTTCTGAGGACACGCAGCGACACAGGGATGACTGACTTCTCTTCTAGCCGCAAGAAAAAAATACGGCGTTGGACAGGTTAATAATAAAAATAAAAAAAAAATGTAATCTTTTCAAGATGTGTATCTTTATTTAACGCATGAATTTTCTCATAAGTTTATTGTTACATATGTATAAATAAATTTTCTTTCATGTTAAGGAAGCTTACAGAGCAATGTGTCGATGGAATTTTTCTTGAAGTTAAATTTTATACCAAATTGAACATTCTACACGTGGCTTTCTCAACATTTATCATCCGTCACGGACGCGTCGATGTCTGCCTGCTGTTTTTTAATTCACACTCCACAGACCGGGTTGCAGCCAAGTGCATGTTAGGGGGACCTGATCAAACTTAAGGTGGAATCCGTACATTCAGAACCTCGGTAAAAGTAAACAGAAAAATTTCCAGAGATGCCAGCTCAGAAATCGAACCTTGGTCCTCTAACGTGAAGTCTGAGCGTTTAACCGCTTTAGCCACCGAGATTTATAGAATATTTTTATTTGAAAAAAATTATAAAGCTCAATTTTCTCTTTAAGCTTGAGATGGTTACAGTCCAACATGTTGAAAGCATTTTTCTTAATAATTGGATTATTTCATAAATATAATGTAATTATGTGTAATGTAATGTAATATAATCTATCAATAATGTGATAATGTATAACGTAATATAATGTAGCGTAATGTAATGTAGTCTAATAATAATGTAATAATGTAAATGTATGCAATGTAAGTAGAACAATAAAATTATTATTATATCTTATTTTTATCTCAGGCTTAAGATGGTTACAGCCCAATATGTCGAAGACATTTTTTGATAGAGTTGGATTATTGAATAGTCTGCACGAGGCTGTTCCCGTGTATATCATCAGTCACGGACGCATTTTTGTAATGCAATCAAGTGATCTGATAAGAGCAGTATGCCTAATTTGACATATTGAGCAAAGCCTGTTTTTTTACCGCATCATTCACGGACTGGGTTGCAGTCAAGTGCACGATGGGGGGACCTACAGCTCAATGTGGGATCCGAACCACCAGAACCTCGTTAAAGGTACATAAAAAAATCTCCAGAGGTACCGGCTCAGGGATCAAACCCCGGACTTCTAACGTGAAGTGCGAGCGTCTAACCACCTGAGCCACCGAGACTCTTTATTATTATTAATTATTATTAATTTATTATGTTTATATATATATTTATTTATTTATTATTTATATGTAGAAGGATAATTGTGTTCGAATGATACGCTGTTATAACTAGAGATCTCTTTTTCTAAAAAGGTGGATGAGCGCAGGGCCGGCGACTTATGTATAAAGTGTATGGAGCACTCCATGCCCTGGATTGGAGTGTGTATGGAATTCCATACACTGAAACGAGGATGAAGCATTCCTTACATGTGGAGTTTTCCCTTGAACCACATACATTTCTCAAAAGAAAAAAATATATATACATATATATTAATATTAAAGAATATATAATATTTTGTTTCCTTTGAGAAATCTATGCGGTTCAAGGGAAAACTTTATATGTAAAGGAAAAGTTCATCTTCGTTTTAGCCTATGGAATTCCATACACACTCCAATCCAGGGTATGGAGAGCTCCATACACTTCACACGTAAGTCGACGGCCCTGCGCTCATTTACCTTTTTAGAAAAAGAGATAGATCTCTAGTTCCCTTGAACGACACACATTTTTTAAAGGAAAAAAATATATAATATATAATATATTTTTTCTTCGAAAAATGAATGTGGTTCAAGGGAAAACTCCATGTCCCGAGAAATTGTATTAGTCCACCTCTGCACGAAAGTTAAGATTAAGTCCGGTGAGGGGTGGTGCTCTTTGTCGCATTGCTCGGTGTATTCGGGGTTCTGGTGTATAGACTACACCACTCATTAAATATATAGTTGCCCACGCCTGTTCATGTCGGGAAAAATTGTTCTCGAACACGGTATTTGCATGTCTGTTTCTCTCATATGATGTAATTCCAGGTCCTTCAATACGAATCACGGCAACATTGGGGCTGCATTGGCGTATGTGTTGTCCTTCCGGGTGGGCAATTGCAAGTATTTGCCGGTGAGTTAAAATGTTATGTTCGTTCTGAAATTCAACACGTTTTCCCCTAGGTGTTGGGTCAAAAAATATGTTAGCGTGCAC